>JBBPLF010000115.1:0-64215 GCA_038089615.1 Aureoboletus auriporus
ACATAGGTACAGATTGTGTCACTTGCAATAGTATCCCAAATCCGTTCATCGGAATGTTGACTTCATAAAAGAGCATGTTGATGACCGAGTATGTCAGGACGCTATGCGTTATCAATGCATTGGTTTGTTTTGGAAGGGCAATGAAAGGACATACGCAAGAAAGTAGAAAACTCCTTCTCTCGCGAGGAGCTTCAAGTAACGACTTGGGCTGAATTGCTGTGTCGCTCTGTACATTTGAAGGGACTGCTTGACAAATCGAATGGTAACGAGAAAACACATCACTGCACCAAGAGCGATCTGGCCACCATCCACAAGTAGGGCCCAAACAGGGGTAATAACATATCCATACTGGCACAACGTATAACCAAGCACTTGACCGACAGGCCCTACTATATAATTGGGAAAACAAGTTATGCGAATGTGCGCAATGTGAAGTCATGTTGACATACCATCGGGTTGAACGGTGATTTTGATACATAAAACTAAATCTGGTGCGATTTCGACAGCGTACAACGTGAGGAGAGTGCCAAGAATGAACCTCGATTGACCGTGCAATGCCCACACACGAAGGATCATGGCCACTGTAAAACAGTTATTTATTCATCACGCTAGAGGTGGACATGTAACCTCACACTCTGCAGCACAGAGAAACGTCAGCGTAGTCCATTCTCCTAATATATTGAGAGTCACGCCTTGAAATTGTCTTTGAGCAGAGTGGACTTTAGAACATTCAAGGGAACGCGCCCACAACTATTAAAATATAATCAGTTATATCGGAAATGTTACTGTTCGGCACAAGGCGAAACAAGAACACATACGTTGTCTACCGGCAATTTATCTTTTCAACGTCTTCAATAATCAATGAAGGGTATAAGATCTCACCTGTCCGGAGAGGGGCACTGGCATAAAAGAAGTCCCCCCTTTGATCGTACAAGATCAACTCAACACCCTCGGAAATTCAATGTTTGGACATACAAAGGGAATAGATGCTAATAAACTATTAGGGTTCAATGGATGAGTGATGCAAGAAACAGAGACATACAAGATGCTACACAACCCAAAATAACGAGCCTGCAAGTTGACAAGAATTAGTCCAAGGAGTACAAGATGGTGGAAATGGCCAGGATACATACAAAAACGAACAATGTAGACACTCGTGTCCAGGGCTTGTTCTGTAACAATATTCAATATATAATTGGCTCGAGAAAGTGACCTGTTGGCACCCAAATGTATTCTATCTGAAAAAAAAAGTCAGTGGATTACAAGTAAATGCCTGCCATGAACTTGAAGGGTACATACTTCTTTTGAGAATGTAAGGACTGACAAGGTTAATGTTCATTCAACAAAATAGGAAGACATGGATTACTTACTGTAGTCGTATCCAACCGCAGTGAGGGTTATAACTAGAAACTTCGGTAAGATCGACCCAGGGAAGCACCAAAAATAACGAGCATACGAGAGACATAATCGTTCATCCGGATGGCCATGGCAGCCTGCTGCAGAAGGGAAGCCATGAACTTTATACTAGCACAAAAACGATGGACAATGGGGAAGTGGTGAGCAACACACAAAGACGGGGAAAGTGGTACTTTATATATGTAGTACGCTCTAGCATTCGGAGGTGCTGATATACCGGCGCATTAGCGGCATTACGATACGTTGCTGTGCTGTGGTCATCCCATCAAGCAAGATCATATGGCCCTATGGGCGTATCGAATTCTGATGGAAATTGAGAGATATGATTCCAAGCACACCATGTGATTGGGTGGTTGATATGATGAATGCCCGGGTGCACGTCACCGATGCGAGTGTCTCGGACCAGACAGTTCAAGTTTAATCCAAGTTGAAGGCTTCTTGGATGCATTTGCGCGACCGGGGATACGGTGGGGGCACGGGTGCCCGCTTCTTACCGCAGAGTGTCTTGTCCTACATAGGCGTTGCCGCCTAAAGGGACATAAATGGATTCCCCTCCAAAAAAAGGTTTGTGGCATTGACTCGGATATGCTACATGACGCCAGCGCCACAGGGCGCTCGTCACTTAATCACTTGCAAGTGGCAAGTTGCAACATATTAGTATCTGGTCCCAACCATGTCGCAAACGGCGCCCTATGGAAAGTGGGAATCAACCATCTCCCCAGAGTCCATAGTGCAAGGCGTGAGTTCATATTCAACTCGTCAAGATTGACTCGCGTCAATTGGCTTCAGACTATCCGCTTTGCCGATATCTTTGTCGACCCCACGAACGACAAAGTATACCACATAGAAGTGCGCGCAGAAGATAACGCCCGTTATGTGATCGTGGATACGCTCGCTGGGCGGGATGTTATTCCTTCTCCCTACACTGCGCGTACCAGCGTTCATGAGTATGGTGGAGCGTCGGCCGTCGCGTATGGTGACATCTTGTACTTTTCCAACGCTGCCGATAACCGCGTATACTCGATCAAGGCGACGGGGGAGAGCCTCCCAGAACCAGTCACGCCAGGTAACCCCGATCGATCTGACGTGTCTATCTCAACTAATCTGTGCTGGCATCTAGACAATCCAAAGCACCGATACGCCAACTTTGCCGTTCATCCCAAGCGTCACCATCTTCTCGTCTCGATCCTTGAAGATCACACAGTGGATACTCCCCAAACCGTCGTCACGACCCTCTCTGTCATCAACACGGCCCGCAAAGTGGTTTTTCCTCTCGTTGTCGGCGCCGACTTCTATGCAGCTCCTGTATTCAATCCATCGGGTACCAAGATCGCTTGGCAGGAGTGGTACCACCCAGACATGCCTTGGGAAGGCTCGCTGATCAACATCGCCGACGTGCTGGTCCAGGATGACACGCTCGTCGTGTTCAACAAGACACGCGTCGCTGGCGAGCTGCTCACAAAGTCCGTCGGTTACCCTACTTGGACGTCCGAGACCACCTTGCTGTTCACCTCGGACGAACTCAACGGCTTCCAGAACCCGTTCGTCTATTCTACTCTGACAGGTTCCGTTCAACTCGCCATTCCTCAATCGATCAAGGAGGACTTTGGTGGACCTGCATGGGGACTTGGGAATTTTCCCTATGCGGTGGTCGAGGATCCTAGCGGTGGCGATGGAAAGGCTGCTGCCTTTACCGCTTTTCGTGACGGTCGGAATGTCTTGTACATTGTCAGCCTCTCCGAGGACAAGAACATCGTGGAGATCAGGGACTTCCCTTTTTCATTCCTGAGCCACGTCGGAGCTAGAGGACGCAGGTCGATCGTGTTGAGCGGGATGAAAAGCAATGCTCCGGGGGGTATTTTCTTGTGCACGTTTTCTGGCGCATCGTCTGCGCCATCATACCAGCTGCTCAAATCAAGCACGCCGCAACCCGTGACGGGTAATGAAGGGTATATCTCTCCTCCTCAACCAATCACAATATACCGAAATGAGAAGCCACTCTACGTTGTGTACTATTCGCCGAAGAATCCAAAATATTCGGGATCAAGTGTCCCTGGCGAAAAACCTCCTTGTATCGTCAATGTTCATGGCGGTCCTACTGGCATGGAGATGCAAGTCCTGAACTGGGAAAAGTTGTATTACACGAGTCGCGGCTACGCCTGGTAAGCAGATAGATTGATGTTCTCACACGAACTGACTTGTTCGGAATAGGCTAGATGTGAATTACGGGGGCTCGTCGTGTTATGGGCGGGAATACATGCAAGAGACGTCTTCCTTGATCCGAACTAGCTTTCTGATCCTGTTTCAGATCCCGGCTTTCTGGAAACTGGGGCGTCGTAGACGTTCAAGACTGCCAAGATGCCGCCATAAAGCTCGCAGCCGCACCTCATTCGCTTATCGACAGTTTTCGCGTTGCGGTGCGAGGTGGATCTGCGGGCGGCTTCACGGTGTTGGCTTCGATCTCCATCGCGCAGGAACCCGGGTTTTTCAAGGCAGCAACATCGTTGTACGGTATCTCGGACCTTGTATCGCTCACCGAGTTTACGCACAAGTTTGAGTTGCGGTATATGGACAAGTTGTTGGGTGGGACGCCACAGGAAGTCCCTGGGGTGTATGCAGCGCGTAGTCCTGTGAATCATGCGAGCAGGATCGTGGCACCACTCTTGGTATGTTTTTTCTCCAGTCAATGATGCTGGACATATTTTTGGTGCAGGTACTCCAAGGGAGCCAAGACAAGATCGTGCTGCCAGAGCAGGCCGAGAAAATCGTGAACACGATCATTGAGCAGGGAGGCGCAGATAGAGTCAAATACCAGCTTTTCGAGGGTGAAGGACATGGATTCCGGCTTTCCGAGTCGATCAAGGAAGCGGTCAAGCTAGAGCATGATTGGTATGATAAGAAATTGCTCTGAGGGAGTAGACGCACACATTGTAACCCTTGTCAAGATGGATGGATATGTATTCGTGGTGTATAATAACAGTGATGTTGTTTGAGCGGGTTCATATTGGATGATGAGACTAGTAGGGATGAGGACTTACAGAGGGATCGTCCAGCCAAGCTAGCATTTCCAAGTGTCGAATTTAAATTCGGCACTTTTATACCGATACCTTGATATCATGTGCGTCCCGAGCCTTGTATCGCCCTTTTCTTTCTCCCACCATGTCCGACATCAACATCGACGGTTTCAAGGTACTTTCATTCCCATTCCCTCCCTCGCGCCCCCTCAACCTCAACGCCCACCTCGTAGGCATCCCCCATTTTTTCGTCCCTCAAGACCGCCGTGGACGGTTTCACCGAGGACGAACGGAAAACCCAAGTCAAAAAAGCACGTCTCGCCTCTCGTCACGCGCGTTCGACGTTGAACTCGGACTCACCCTTATTACTACAGATTGCGACCGTCTTTGAACTCCGGATCAACAATGCGCAGCAGCAGCAGGGCGTATGGACGATCGACTTCAAGGACAAGGGGTCGATTTACGTGGGGCCTGTGCGAGCGCCCTCCAAGGCGAGCGTGACCATTACGATGAGCGATGATACGTTTGTGCAGCTCGCGTCGGGCAAGGTGGGTGTTTCTCGTTGCGGTTTCTTGTGCGTCTTCGTCATCGCCTTTTGGTTAGCTCGACCCGCAAAAGGCGTTCATGACTGGAAAGCTCAAGACCAAGGGCAACCTCATGTTGGCGACCAAACTTTTGCCTGTGTTGGAGGTAGGTTGTTCGGATTTTGGGACGCGCGTTGTTGACGCTGTTTGCCCCATCTAGGTTACCAAGGCCAAAGCCAAACTCTAGACTGTCCGAGTACCCGCGCCCAAGATCTAGAGTGGTGTCATTTACATTAAGTGTTGTATACTGCCTAGACTGGGCTGAAACTCGACTATAACAATCTCTCCATCAAACCGAGCCTGAAACTGCCCAATCCCTGCAGTACACGATGTGCTGCTCCTCCGAGATCTGCGCGTCGCGTCTCTCCCGTAACCTGTTTGTGATATTACATTATAACAAGAATGGGGGTGGTACCAAAAATGAGCGTGGGTGTGAGATAAAGTATGAGCGACCATCAAAACACGCCTCCAAACAACCCGCGCTGACGTCTCGGGGCAGCCTGGGAATCTGCACGGAGCGTCGACAGGCCATTGAGCTGCTTCATTACCTGAGAGTGCGCGTGAGCAACACCAAGAAGTTACAAAAAGGTAGACTGCACCTCTTCAAGCTTGTCTTTGCGCTCTTGAAGCTCCAAGTGTCGTCGTATTACCGGGTTTTCCCGCGCAAACGCAACGATCTCGCTCCGAGCCAAGTCATAAATCAGCCGCGAGTCAATCTCGCGCGGGAACTAACAGCGTACGTTCAGCAACTCGAGGCGCAAAAGAGAAAAAGGACGAACCTGGTAAAAGAAGTGATCGAGGAGCTCAATGTTGATAAACATGGTCGACGTATACGCCAGCTTGTCCGCGACGACGTTGAGGAAAACTTCAGGGCAGAGCACGTCATTGTCAGGGCCACCCTTGCACCGTTTCGACTTGAGCGCTGCGAGACGAAGCTTCAACACGGACAATCTATCGCTGTACATCATTGCATGCCGTGCTGTTCAACGTGTGTGAGGCGTCAGACGGGCGAAAACCCAACGTGCGACGCACCGTCCAAGATCTGTGTAGGGGGGTATCGATACGACTCGGGATCCTCGGCAGGTTGGTCCTCTCCCGCCAACCGCCTATTCTTTCGCTCCAGCGCCTGCTCCTCCAGCTCCTTGACATACCCCATTAAGCCACTCAACCGTCTACTCCCGCCCACCTTTTTCCGAATCTCCTTGAGCTTGCCCTCACACATGGCGACCTCCTTCTCGAACAAGTCCACCGCACGACCGCGTCCCTGTTCCCACTCTCGCTCGTCCACGTCCACCTCGTACTTGTACGGCTTGATGCAGTTCTCGACTTGGTCCGAGGTCAAGCCGATACGGTCCCGCAAGATCATGTGTGAGAATTGAACGAGTCGTTCGGCTGCATGGGGATGGTGGTTGAACGGCTCTCCAACCGCGATCGAGTCGATCAACGCCCTGAGGCCATCTGCGACGAGAAGCGTCGAGTCACGGCCGACACCTGATTTCGTGAGGAGCGAGGAAGCAGCCTCGAGTTTGTGTCGCCAATACGCATCGACGTCGGCGGCATTCACCTTGGGATCAGCGCCGAGAATGCCGAGTTCGGGAGCACGCTTGTCGAACCAGTAGAGTTGCTCGAGGACGTCCATGACTTTATCGTCCAACATGGTCTTGAGTTTGGCGCGAACCTCAGGCTTGCGGAATTGGGAGGAGAGGTCTTTGAAGCGGGCTTTGAGGGCGTCTACGGTTTCGGCGACGTAAGATTCGGCTGTAATACGCCTGTCGTTGTACTGGACCTTGAATTGGTAGGTAGTTTCTTCGAGCTCGAGTTGGACCGCGTTTGTGATGCCATGAAGGGAGGAAGCCATGCTGGATTCGAGAACTTCCATGAGACGGCGTCGAAGGGTGTCGGTGCCAACCATCAAAGAAGAAGAAGAGCCAAAGTAGTCTCTGTGACTGGAAAAGTATTCGTCTTCGTTGCGTTTGACAAGGGCGTTGGAAGAGGGTTTCTTCCCAGCGGATTTTGCGACGACGCCGACATAACCGAGGTGGAGAGGGTAACGGTTTCCCTGGAGGATGGAGACGCCTTGATCTGGGGAGACGAGGTCCATCTTTGTGATGACGCCAATGGTGCGCAAGCCCAAGGGATCTACCTTGCGACTGGCGCGGAGAGCAGGAGAGTTTGCGAGATCGACGTCTGCGGCACAGACAGCGAGGATGATGTTGGGTTCGCGAATATACTTTTCGCAAAGATGGGCAATCTTGTCTTTGAGGGAATCAGGTTGGTCCATGGAAGCGATTTGAATGTAGCCAGGCAAGTCGATAAGGGTGAGGTCTGGGACATGGGGACTGTATATGCGGAGGTCTATTGGGTCGTTGGAGACGGCCTCCGAAGAGGGTACGGCGAGGTTGAGATCAGTGAGGGTCTGTTGTATGTTGGCAAAATTTGTGATTTTACCGAGACCAAGGGCGGGGAACTCGCCATACTCTGCGGGAGTGTCACCGTTGGGGTTTGGAGGCGTGTGTATGAGGGTGAGTTCGATGGGACGTCTTGTGACCATATTATTGCCCCTACGGCAGAGTGAGTCATGAACACAAGGGGGGGAAGAGGACTAACTTGGGAAGAAACTCGTGACCGACGATGGCCTCGAGGACGGAGCTCTTTCCGGAGCTCTGACTGCCGATGACAACTATGCTTGGGAGTTTGAGAGCGTCGCTCTGGTCTATGCTGAGCAGCATTGACCGGATTTCGATGAGTTTCTTTGTGAGATGCATGAGACCGTTGTCTGGAGTGTTCTTGTTGTTGGTATCGCTGGGAGCGGAGAGTGTTGCGGCGACGAGGGCGGCGATGGCTGCATTGTCCTGTGGGGATCTGTTGGGACCCGAGTCGTGTGAGGACGAGTCGGAGGAGGAAAAGAGGTCCTTTAAAAACTGTGGTGTTTCAATGTCGGGCAGCTTTACGGCGGAGACGCGAGCCGAGACGGACTTGAGGCTGTCCGAGGCCGAGTCGAACAAGTCCGTGGCGGTGTCCTGTACAGAGGAAATCCATCCGGTGGTTGTCTTGCGCAATTCTGGGAGAGTGTTGGTGGTGCCGAGAAGAGGAGAAAGAGACGGACCTTCGAACTTGTAGTTGGCATAGCCGAAACCGCCTGCGCCGATGGTGACGCCGGCGACGGGAACGCGGAATGCGCGGGCGACAAAACGCGGAATGGACGAGTACGACAACGCTCGGACGTGCAGTCGACGGAGTGGAATCGCTCGCACTCGCAACGGTCTCGCAACTCGGCGCGGAAAGAGAGACATGCTGGGTCACGTGCATTCCACTATGATACACCATGGTTGAATCAGCATCGACAGCAGAACAGGGTCGGTCGATATCTTTTCTTCGATTTCCTAGAGCTTATCGCTGTCGTTAGCGCGCCTCAATCAGGTCCTCGATCCCGCCAAAATGGATCCATCTGGGCGCAACCCATGTCTAAAGGGCACACGTCGAGAGTTCATCGACCCCATTCTCAGTTGGGCCAATGGCACATCTTCTGACACCCCCAACATCCGATGGCTTTGCGGGGATGCTGGCTTAGGCAAGAGTGCCATTGCCAACTCTGTGGCCGAGGAACATCGAGGACCCACTGCATACCTGTTCTTTGACAGGAATGACCCCACATCGAGTCATCCTAGCCTCGCCATCCGCACAGTTGCCTATAAACTTGCTATCGACAACTCAAATATTCGAGTTGCTATCCTCAAGGCTATCGAGCAGAATCCCGAGATAGCCACCGAATCCCTTGCTACCCAGTTCATAACACTTCTTCATGAGCCGTTCACCGCATGTCAACATAAACTGGATCCTCCTCTCCTTGTCATTCTAGACGCTCTGGATGAATGCGGAGACGCCGCAACACGAAGGGTCCTCGTGGACATTATAACGACGAAATTCACCTCGCTTCCCTCCCAACTTAAATTTTTGATCACCAGTCGTCGGGAATGGGACATCGAAAAACATTTCATGACATCCCCAAACGATAATCACATCAGTCGGGTTGAGCTTCTAGCATCCAAAAGTACCACGGATGTGCTCACATTCTTATACCATGCCATGGGCAGGATCCGTCAGGCCCGCTCCAGCTGTAGGCTACGATATGTCTGGCCGGGGAGTCCGACGATGCTTAAACTCTCGCGTTACATGGAGGGGGTCTTCATACTAGCAGCGACGGTGGTATCATTCGTTGAAAATTCTTATCATCCACAAACCAGCCTTGAATATCTGCTAATATCGGATAGTGAGAACAGCATCGAAAGGCTCCATAGTCTGTTTACTACCGTTCTGGAATCAAGTGGCGACTGGAAGGATGCCCGCTTCGTCGACGAGTACCGCGCTGTTGTCGGTGCTGTCGTTGTTGGGCAGGTACCCATGACCATCCAAGTCATCGATCAACTTCTAGGATTGGAACGTTCATCATCCACCATCCTAGCATCTCTTCGATTCCTCCTTCGGTACAGTGAAACTCAGCCAATCAGGACTCTTCATGCCTCTGTTACGGATTATCTCACAGACCTCAAGCGCTGTGGGAAGAAGCCTTGGTTCATCAATGTATCGGATCTGCACCGCTTTCTTGCTCGTTGTTGCCTGCGCCTCATGAAGGAGAAGCTGCGTTTCAA
The DNA here is from genome assembly GCA_038089615.1 of Aureoboletus auriporus. Taxonomy (NCBI): domain Eukaryota; kingdom Fungi; phylum Basidiomycota; class Agaricomycetes; order Boletales; family Boletaceae; genus Aureoboletus; species Aureoboletus auriporus. Next base: position 9,664 of record JBBPLF010000115.1, read on the forward strand.
CATATGTGGCCTTGAGACGTCTCATTTGTTAAACAGGGATGTCTCTGACCTACATGACCGTGTTCAAAGTGCCATTTCGGACTCGCTTGGATATGCGTGTCAGCATTGGACGACTCATCTCCATCTTTCCAACACCAAGCCGTCTGACTGTGAACCCGATATCGAGTACTTCATGTGTTCTCAATTATTATTTTGGATGGAGGCACTCAGTCTGGTAGGCGAAGACAAGGCAGCCATACCGGCCATGGAAACTCTGGAACAGTGGTATAGGGCGAGTCAATGTCCCATCATCATTTTCTATAAATTAATGAATAAATAGGACAGCAACAAGGAATTGGTCGATCTCGCGCATGAGGTTGTCAAGTTCATGTCAGTTTTTCGAGGACTGATTTCTCAGAGTACACCGCACTTGTACATCTCTGCAGTGCCTATGTGGGGAGAGAGTTCGCATATCCGACGGATGTATGGCGAAAAGCTGAGGGAAATAGTTAGGAGGGAAAACGGCGGTGGCGTTGATCTTATGCCATCACTGCAGAACGTTATGAGAGGGCACACTCATCAAGTCACATCAGTTGGGTTTTCACCTGATGGAAAGCGGGTCGTCTCCGGGTCTTACGACTGTACAGTACGGATTTGGGATGCCGAGACTGGGGTTGTCGTGGCTAGGCCCTTCGAGGGACACACTGCTGCGGTTAAATCAGTCGCATTTTCACCTGATGGACGCCGCGTCGTCTCCGGGTCTGAAGACAGAACGGTACGGATTTGGGATGCCGAGACAGGCTCTGTCATCGCTGGGCCCTTCAACGGTCACACTTCAATGGTCGGATCAGTCGCGTTTTTATCTGATGGTCGCCGTGTTCTCTCCGGGTCTTCCGATGGAACTGTGCGGATTTGGGATGCTGAGACAGGCTTTGTCGTTGCTGGGCCATTCAACGGTCACACTTCTTTGGTCGGGTTTTCACCTGATGGAAAACGCATCGTCTCTTCCGCTACAACCGTTTGGATTTCGGATGCCAAGACAGGTTCTATCGTCGCTGGGCCCTTCCACGGTCACACTTCTTCAGTCACATCAGTCGCATTTTCACTTGATGGACGGCGCGTCGTCTCCGGGTCTGACGACCATACCGTGTGGATTTGGGATGTAGAGACGGGCTCTGCCGTTTCCGGGCCCTTCAACGGTCACACTATGCTTGTCACATCAGTCGCATTTTCACCCGATGGACGGCGCGTCGTCTCCGCGTCTGCCGACGGTACCGTGCGGATTTGGGATGCAGAGACGGGCTCTGCCGTTGCTGGGCCCTTCAAAGGTCACACTTCTTTTGTCTCATCGGTCGCGTTTTCACCTGATGGAAAGCGCATCGTCTCCGGATCTTCGGACAACACAGTGCGGATCTGGGACGCCGAGATAGGCACTGTCGTGGATGAGCTCCTCAACGGTCACACTAATTGTGTCACATCAGTCGGGTATTCACCTGATGGAAAGCGCGTCATCTCCGGGTCCCGGGACAATACGGTGCGAATTTGGGATCCAGAAACGGGTTCTATCGTTGCTGGGCCCTTTAACGGACACACTAACGGCATCACATCAGTCGGGTTTTCACCTGATGGAAAGCGCATTGTCTCTGGGTCTTCCGACAAAACTGTGCGAATTTGGGATGTCGAGACAGGCTCTGTCATCTTCAACGGACGCACCTCTTCTGTTAAATCGGTCGGGTATTCGCCTGATGGACAGCGCATTGTTTCTGGGTCTTATGACAAATCCGTACGGATTTGGGATGTGGAGACGGGCACCATCGTGGCTGGGCCCTTCAACAGTCACAACTCAGTGGTCACATCAGTAGGGTTTTCACCTGATGGAAAACGTGTCGTCTCCGGGTCTTCCGATAAAACCGTGCGGATTTGGGATGCCAAGACAGGCTCTGTCGTGACTGGGCCCCTCAAGGGACATACTGCAAAGGTCACATCAGTCGCGTTTTCACCTGATGGACATCGCGTCGTCTCTGGGTCTAACGACAAAACCGTGTGGATTCGGGACGCAGAGACAGGCTCTGCTGTGGCTAGACCATTCAAGGGGCACAGTTCAAAGGTCACATCAGTCGGCTTTTCACCTGATGGAAAGCACGTTGTTTCTGGGTCTGAAGACAGAACGGTGCGGGTTTGGGATGCCGAGACAGGTTCCGTCGTCGCTAGGCCCTTCATCGGACACACTGATTCGGTCACATCAGTCGCGTTTTCACCTGATGGACAACGTGTTGTCTCCGGATCTGACGACAAAAGTGTGCGGATTTGGGGTGTTGGGTCATTTGACAGCCTGAGCCACGATCCTCAATGTTCATCATCCTTGTCACACAACTTCAATTCTCAGCATGCTTACCACGATGCATGCACGTGGACACTCCATGAAGATGGCTGGTTGCGAACTACATCTGGTGCTTTTGTCCTTTGGATACCACCTTACTACCCGAGGCCTGGTGTATGCTTCCATCCATCCATGGTTATTGGTATTCCGATGGTACAGTTTAAGCCGCGTTTTGTACATGGGGAACGATGGGCTGATTGTTTTGACGGCTCACTCAGTTAAGTAATTACTATTAGTATGAGTTTATTAAAGTACGTTTTATGTTGGTCTTTGCGCTGCTCGGTGCTGATGCGCTGACGGCAAGGGCGTAGGAACGTACCTCGAAGGATAGCATCGTATGGATACTACCCTATGTCATCCATACCTCGATTGCAACGGAAGTTTACAACGTACGTCCTCGTGCTGCGTTTAGCGCTGGAAGGGAGACATGGAAGGGTTCATACTCGTTTTCCTGCCTGCTGTGCTCGTGGGACCATGCAATGTTGGGCCTGTGCGGCAGTGTACTTATCCTTGCCTTTGTCTTTTACTTTTTCCCTTGTGGCTCGTTGCTGCGCCTAGAGGAACCTTTTCGATCATCTCCACCCGTTCAAAAAACGTGCCATACCCTCTCTTTACATTGCACGTACGGGCTATCGTCCGAGAGTACGGTGGAGCTTTGGCCATTGCTGATGGAGACGCCTTGTGACCATCCAGTTCCGCCGACAACCGCACGTACTCGGTCAAGGCGACGGGGAAAAGTCGCCCAGGGACAATCGCTGTTGAATCACACCAGGTAAACCTGATCCATTGATCAGTTTCTGGTCTAAAAATCAAGGATGCATGTTTAGTGACTAAGACCGAGGTGCGATTGGAGACGAGGACGTGGCAGAGCACGACTCGCTGCTTTCTGGACAGAACCGAGACCTAGCATAAGTTGTGTTTAGTATAGCACAAGTAAGCCGTTCTGGTGGGCCCCAGTCCCTTCAGAACCTCAGAACCACATCTGTGTGCGAGGGGAGAGGACAACCCGGGACATTCTCCTCGGGCCACCCTCTCCGAGGATTAGGACCGTGACCGCGTACAGTACGCGCAGTGACAGGGCTAAAGTAACAGTAGCTGAGGGGGCGCGGTTTCGAGCCTGCGAAAGCTCTCGTGAGGGGGCTCGACAGCTACCCCGACCGCACTCTTCAGGCTTACCCGTATAAATGGATTACCAACTAGTTCTAGTCCACAATAGGACGAACACCGTGTCGACGTGATGTGCGTGCGATGTCGGTTTCGTCCTCGTCTTTTTACGTTTCTTTTTCCCCTGGACCTGAGTCGTCTGACATGTCGAGATACACTCTCGACCACGTCCAACGACCATACTATCTGGGTCCATGCGTCCCAACGGCCACGTAATCCCCATGTTTCTCCACACCATCCACGGACGCGGGTGAAAAATGAGTCATTCAGTGCAACGCAGAAAGTTGGGCTACGTCACATCGTGGCGGATGGACATGAAGACTACAACTATGGAAACTTTCATCGCGGGATACCTCATCTTCAAGTTCGGTTTTCGCGGTCACTGGCACCAACAGTACTAGTGGTATATCCAAGCCCCGGCGTGCGTCGTCCTTTTGGTCACTTGAACGTTCTGCACGCGTTCAAGTTGGTAGAGCAGTGAGAAGATATCTTTAAGTTGAATGTATCATGATGGATTGTTTGCGTCGCCACTGCGGTAAAACGTCAAACCCTTGAGGTTTGAAAACGGACCGATTCAAGAAAGAAAGAAAAAACAATCATTGGTACGTTCAAAGTAGAAAACGAATGTGGTTTGGAGGTCATTTTGGAAATTGTTTTGGACGCCCGGGAGAAACCAAAAAACCGTTTTCTGCGTTGACCTACCTGGTTTTGTCTGGTTTTCGAGACGTCCAGCCTAGTACAAATCTCAAGCTTCAAGGACAAACCCCCTCGCCCTTTATCTTGATCGAAGCCTGATCGTTGGCATCTCCACACCGCAAACAGGAAGCTTAGTTTCTTCAATCCGTATGTCGCTTGTTCTCACAGCCGAGGTCATGACATGATCTGCATACAATGAGATTTTGATGGCAGAAAAGAGCACGATGAACATCAAGTTACAAGGTCACATTACGAACAACAGGTCGTTTTCGCCAGCAGACAGAAGCTGTCTTATCCGCATCCTATACCTGCACTATTGTTTTCATCGTTTACCGAACCTGGAGTGTTGACATGTGGCGTTGATTGTGTTAGCTGTATGGTGTTTTCGATCAGGCGAAAGCAGACTGATGCTGGTCGAATAAGTGTGCCATTGTCCCTTGAACAGCCCAAGCACGGCAGACCGGGGAGTCATACCAATTCCACACCATTCTGTCTTCAGACCCAGAGAGACGCCGACTGATGTGACCCGAACCACTCGATCACGGGGAGGAGACAGGAAAGCGACAATGTATCGTCGTCATCATGCTAGCGACGGAAACGTAATTGGGACGGCGAGGGTGTAGCCTCATCGTCAAGTGTCTTCAGCGTGATGTGCGGTCATGGGCACTGTCCGGATTTAAAAGGAGCTGCAGACCTGACCCAATTACACCTGAGCGGAGAATAAATTGTTGCAGTAAAGCTTTTAAACTCAGAGCGTTGGCCGCACAATGCCGATCTAGCCTCCCGAGATCCCGAGAAATTAGAATTGGTTTTGCACTCATCGATTCGAAATCAGCGCACAAAACGAAACCAAAACGGTCTGATTTTTTACTTTGAAAAAAAAAACACGCCGAGTAAAACCACCCAGCGCACCATCGAGGCTCCTCCCCGTCCTCGTCAAGATGACATCTGTCAACTCATCCGCCAGTATCTTAAGTGGTACCCCCATCTCCATCTGCGACCATCGTGTCGTCCGCTTCCTCCTCTTCGGCACCCATTTCCATTTTCTGTGCCGCCTCGTGGCACGGGTACCGTGTATAGCCACTCGGACTCTGATGCGCCGACACGACCACGCTGGAGAGGGCAAGAAGTCGTTCAGTTCCTTCCACCACGTTCCTATCAATAAATAAACGAAATCCTCCACAAGTTCTGATACTGCTACATACGTGATGGCTGAATCCGCGTCGACAGCAGAGCAGGGTCGGTCGATATCTTTTCCCCTTTCCTATACATAGCCCATCGATCTTGTTAGCGCTTCTTAACCAGGCCCTCGATCCTGCCAAAATGGATCCGTCTGGGCGCAAGCCATGTCTAAAGGGCACACGTAGAGAGTTCATCGACCCCATTCTCAGCTGGGCCAACGGCACATCTTCTGACAGCACCAACATCCGATGGCTTTGCGGTGATGCTGGCTTAGGCAAGAGTGCCATTGCCAACTCTGTGGCCGAGGAACGTCGAGGACTGTGTACTGCATACTTGTTCTTTGATAAGAACGACCCCACCTCGAGTCATCCTAGCCTCGTCATCCGCACCATTGCCTATAAACTTTCTATCGACAACTCAAATATTCGAGTTGCTATCCTCAAGGCTATCGAGCAGAATCCCAAGATAGCCACCGAATCCCTTGCCACCCAATTCATAATTCTTCTTCATGAGCCTTTGACTGCATGTCAACATAGACTCCGTTCCCCTCTCCTCGTGATTCTAGAGGCTCTGGATGAATGCGGAGATCCCACAACACGTCGAGCCCTCAGGCTCGTGGACATTATAACGATGAAATTCACCTCACTTCCTTCCCAATTCAAATTTTTGGTCACCAGTCGTCGCGAACTGGACATCGAAAAACCATTCATGACATCTCCAAATAAAAACTACATCAATCGGGTTGAACTTCTAGCATCCAAAAGTAACACGGATGTCCTCGCATTCTTATACCATGCCATGGGTAGAATTCGGGAGACCCGTCCCAGCAGTAGGCTACGATATGTCTGGCCGGGGAGTCCGACGATGCTTAAACTCTCGCGTTACATGGAGGGGGTGTTCATTCTAGCAGCGACGGTGGTGTTGTTCGTTGAAAATTGTTATCATCCGCAAACCAGCCTTGAGTATCTGCTAATATCGGATAGTGAGAACAGCATCGAAAGGCTCCATAGTCTGTTTACTACCGTTCTGGAATCAAGTGGCGACTGGAAGGATGCTCGCTTCGTCGACGAGTACCGCGCTGTTGTCGGTGCTGTCGTTGTTGGGCAGGTACCCATGACCATCCAAGTCATCGATCAACTTCTAGGATTGAAACGCTCATCATTCACCATCCTTGCATCCTTTCGATATCTCCTTCGTTACAGTGAGACCCAGCCAATCAGGACCCTCCATGCATCTATTGCGGACTATCTCACGGATCCCAAGCACTGTGGGAAGAAGCCGTGGTTCATTAATATATCGGATCTGCACCGCTTTCTGGCTTGTTGTTGCCTACGCCTTATGAAGGAGCAGCTGCGTTTCAACATATGTGGCCTTGAGACGTCTCATTTGTTAAACAGGGATGTCTCTGACCTACATGACCGTGTTCAAAGTGCCATTTCGGACTCGCTTGGATATGCGTGTCAGCATTGGACGACTCATCTCCATCTTTCCAACACCAAGCCGTCTGACTGTGAACCCGATATCGAGTACTTCATGTGTTCTCAAATCCTCTTTTGGCTGGAGGCACTCAGTCTGGTGGGCGAAGACAAGGCAGCCATACCTGCTATGGAAACTCTGGAACAGTGGTATAGAGTATGTCGACCTTTGCCATCTTATTTTTATAAATTAACAATGAAACAGGACACCAACAAGGAATTGGCCGATCTCGCGCATGAGGTTGTCAAGTTCATGTCAGTTTTTCGAGGAATCGTTTCTCAGAGTACACCACACTTGTACATCTCTGCAGTGTCAATGTGGGGGGAGAGTTCGCATATCCGACGGATGTACGGCCACAAGCTAAGGGGGATAGTTCGGAGGAAGAACAGGGGGGATCTTGATCCCATGCCATCATTGCAGAATATTATGAGAGGGCACAGTGATTGTGTCGAATCAGTCGGGTTTTCACCTGGTGGGAAGCGCGTCGTTTCCGGGTCTTCCGATAAAACAGTGCGGATTTGGGATGCCGAAACAGGGTCTATCGTCGCTGGGCCCTTCGAGGGGCACACTGGCGCGGTTAGATCAGTCGGGTTTTCACCGGATGGAAAGCGTATCGTCTCTGGGTCTCACGACACCACCGTGCGGATTTGGGACACTGAGACAGGGTCTGTCGTGGCTGAGCCCTTCCAAGGACACACAGGCTTTGTCACATCGGTCGGATTTTCGCCTAATGGAAAACATGTCGTCTCCGGGTCTTTCGACAACACCGTGCGGATTTGGGATGCGGAGACAGGCTCTGTCCCGGTTAGTCCCTTCAAAGGCCACACTCATTGGGTCATATCAGTCGAGTTTTCACCTGATGGAAAGCACGTCGTCTCCGGATCTCATGACAACACCGTACGGATTTGGGATGCCGAAACTGGTTCCGTCGTGGCTGGGCCCTTCAATGGTCACACTAAAGTGGTCACATCAGTCGCATTTTCACCTGATGGAAAACGCGTCGTTTCGGGGTCTCACGACGCCACCGTGCGCATTTGGGACGCGGACACTGGCTCCATCGTGGCTGGACCCTTCAACGGTCTCACTTCTTCGGTCACATCAGTTGGGTTTTCGCCTGATGGGAAGCGGGTCGTCTCCGGATATAGTGACTTCACCGTGCGCATTTGGGACGCCGAGACAGGGTGTGTGGTGGCTGGCCCCTTCAACGGACACACTTCAATTGTCAGATCGGTCGGCTTTTCACCTGATGGAAAGCGCGTCGTTTCGGGTTCTTACGACAACACAGTGCGGATTTGGGATGCCGAGATAGGCTCTGCCGTGGATGGGCCCTTCAATGGTCACACTTCAGGGGTCGAATCAGTCGGATTTTCACCTGATGGAAAGCGCGTCGTCTCTGGGTCTCAGGACAGAACAATACGGATTTGGGATGCTGAGACAGGCTCTGCTATCGCCGGGCCCTTTAACGGTCACACGAATGCGGTTACATCAGTCGACTTTTCACCTGATGGACACCGCGTCGTCTCTGGGTCTGACAAAACCGTGCGTATTTGGGATGCCAAGACAGGTTCTGTCATAGCTGGCCCCTTCAAAGGACACACTTCGTTTATCACTTCAGTCGCGTTTTCACCTGATGGACGGCGCGTCGTCTCCGGGTCTGAAGACAGAACGGTACGGATTTGGGATGCCGAGACAGGATCTGTCGCAGCTGGGCCCTTCAATGGTCACACTTCCATGGTCACATCAGTCGCGTTCTCACCTGACGAACAACGTGTCGTCTCCGGGTCTTCCGACAAAACCGTTCGAATTTGGCATTCCAAGACGGGCTCTGTCGTGACTGGGCCCGTCAAAGGACACACTGCAAAAGTCACATCCGTCGCGTTTTCACCTGATGGACGGCACGTCGTCTCCGGGTCTAACGACAAAACCGTGCGGATTCGGGATGCAGAGACAGGCTTTGCCGTGGGAAGGCCGTTCAAGGGGCACAGTTCAAAGGTCACATCGGTCGGCTTTTCACCCGATGGAAAACGCGTTGTTTCTAGTTCTGGAGACAGAACAGTGCGGATTTGGGATGCCGAGACAGGCTCCGTCGTCGCTGGGCCATTCAACGGACACATTGATTCGGTCACATCAGTCGCGTTTTCAGCTGATGGAAAGCGTGTCGTCTCTGGATCTGCCGACAAAACAGTGCGGATTTGGGATGCTGAGTCAATCAACAACTCCAAATATTCGTCGTCCTTATCACACCACTGCGATCCTGACCTTGGTCACCATGATGCCTGCACGTGGAAACTCCAAGAAGATGGCTGGCTGCGAAATACATCTGGCGCCCTCATCCTTTGGATACCACACTACTACCCACGGGCTGCTGTATGCTTTCATCCAACCATGGTTATTGGTGTTCCGATGGTACAATTTGAGCCGAGTTTTGTGCATGGGGCACGATGGGCAGAATGTTTTGACGCTTCACTCAGTTAATTACTATTGGTGATAAAATATATTTTGTGTCAATGTCAATGTCAATGTCAATCTCTATCCTTCTGATACTAGGATCGCCAAGGGCTTGGGAATGTATGACTATGATCGATGGGGCTCCCCTTCTAGAGTTTCCTCTTGCAAGAACTTTTTCTTGGTGTTTCCTCCGATTCGTATAACTTGAACACACGCTCCACAGGCAAACTTTACGGCCGCAAACATCAACTCATCGAGCGAAACTTGAAGCTTGGAATTCCAAGCTGAGGGCATTTCTAGTAGGAATATATTATAATCTAGAGTCTACAATCGATGATGAAATCACACGTTTAAATTTACCTGCTATATGTTGCGAACCAGAAGTACTAATAGTCTCCCAGTGTGTCACATGCCAGTGCCAGAGGGGACGCCCAGCTACTAGACTAATAAAATCTTCTACCTGATATAGAAGCTGTCCGCGTGGCATCTGCGCCAGTAATATGATCAACGCGCCATATATTGACCGACATATCCATTCCCGTCTCGTTCTCTCCTGCGGACCTTGTTTAGCGCTTAGCGTTTCAAGCCACTGTCACATGATGAAAGTGGGAACCCACACTTGGATAAATCAGGGTCTCAATCAACTCTTATCGATCGCGCTCTTTCTAGCATACTCATTCCTTCTTACTTTCTTAGTTTTCTGTGATGTCTACCGAGACAAAGGTGTGGCTTAGTGAGCACTTCATTTTTGACTGAGTATACCCCATGTTCACCTTGCCTAGTCACCGGTTGCTCGTCCGGCTTTGGGCTTTGTATTGCAGAGTACGCCTTGAAAAGGGGCGACAAGGTCGTCGCGACGATACTCGAATCTGAAGTTCCTTCCGAGTTAGCCGTAAAGCATCCAAACCTTTTGGTCCTCACGCTTGACGTTACCAAACCCGCTGACGTGACGGCTGCATTCGCGGCCAGCAAAGAAAAGTTTGGTCGCGTTGACGTGGTCGTTAATAATACTGGTATTGCCATTGCGGGAGAAGTAGAAGGCACATCCGAGAGTGCTGCACGGGCTCTCTTTGACGTAAATTTTTGGGGCGCATCACGTGTGAGCAAGGAGGCAGTCAGGTTCTTCCGCGAAGAGAACAAGCCGATGGGGGGACGATTACTTCAAATGTCATCTTACCTGGGCGTCAAACCGTGGCCAGGCACTGTGTACCTTTCTGCAAGGTCAGTGATTACTCGAGGAGCATTCACCGATAGACAGACTAATGGACATTGCAGCAAATTCGGTATGTTGTCGTAGCTATCATTGTCAACCATCGTCATCAAAAAAACTGAGTCGTTGATGGATAGCGCTTGAAGGTCTAAGCGAAGGTCTTGCAGAAGAACTCCATCCTAACTGGAACATCAAGGTGAAACGTACCCGTCACCCTCGTCAATAAGTTATTTACCACATGTCGTTTTGGCATCTCGCAGATAACCCTCCTCCAGCCAGGACCATTCCGCACGAATGTCGTAGCCAACACGCTAACTGAACCCGTCCATCCAGCTTATACGAACACTTCGATTTTGCGGATGGGTCGCGACCGTCAAAAGCTCGACCAAATGTTTAACGGTGATCCCAACAAATTTGCAGAGGTGGTATACAGGGCAGCCTACTTGGAGGACCCTCCTTTGAGGCTTCCAGTTCATCCAAAGTCTTTGGCAGCCTTGAGAGAGAAAGGAAAGCATTCGCTAGAAATTGCCGACAAGTGGGAATCTTGGTCAGAGGATGTGTTGCTGAAGGATTGAAATATTGAACTTTGAAACATCCATTTTGTCAATCTCTGCGCTGCTGATCAATCAGAAGATCTGAGCCAAGTACTGCTAGTAGTAGCGGCGTGTTCAACGAATTTCCTTTATGGAATGATTGGATCCGCGCAGTAATCGTGATGGGACACGGATGCGGTTCGTACTCGTTTTGCTGCACTCGTGGGACTATGCAACGTTGAGCCTTGCGCGACAGTACAGTCTCCTTGCCCTCTTTTACTTTTTCCTTGTTGATCGCGACCAATCTAGAGCAACTTGCGACTTGCAATTCAGAGTCGGGCGGGATTACTAGTAACAGACATTACCTTACCCGATATATATTTCTGCAACGATCATCAATGTCCCTTCCTCCTCCACCTGGTGTCTACGTCCCTGCTGTCATTTTTCTCGACGACAGAGATAACTTGGATATTCACGCCATAAAGGCTCACGTTCTCCGTCTTGCAGAGGTAGCTCGTCTTTCTCTTCCGATCCATCTCTGATCGGTGCCAAGGGTGGCGTGACTGGCATCCTCGTCCAAGGGAGCAACGGCGAGGCGCAACACCTCTCTCACGAGGAACGCAAGCAAGCCATATCCATCACTCGTCGCACCCTCGACGAGAACGGCTTCCACAACGTCCTTGTCCTCGCTGGCTGTGGTGCTCAATCCACGCGCGAATCAAATAGACTCTGTGAGGATGCTAAGGATGCCGGTGCAGCCTACGTCCTTGTCCTGACTCCTTCCGTATGGCCCCCTCTTATGACCAAGGATGCCATCCTCGCATTTCATCGTGACGTACGTGTCTCTGCATCTTGTCTCATCCTTTTTCAATTCTATCCAGGTCGCCTCCCACTCTCCCCTTCCTTATCTCATCTACAACTTTCCTACTGTCACCGCTGGGATCGATCTCGATTCCGATATCATCCTCGAATTGTCCAATCACCCAAATATTGTCGGTACAAAGCTTTCCTGCAGCAACATCGGAAAACTACACCGTATCACATCCGAAAAACCATCCTCCCAGTTTGCCACCTTCTCGGGGGCCGCGGAGGTCCTCCTTCATGGCCTCTTGTCGGGTAGTGCTGGCGGTATCGCAGCACTCCTAAACATCTTCCCAAAACATCATTCCAGATTACATCAACTCTACCAACAGGGAGATATCAAACAAGCAATGGAGCTGCAGGCTCTGTTGGGCCAATGCGATTATGCGATCAAAAAGATCGGTGGGATCAGTGGAATCAAGGCTTTGATCGCAAAACATTGGGACTACGGCGGTGGCTTTGTCAGAGCTCCCTTCTTACCCGCAACTACCCAGCAACTGAGTGGCCCTCATTTCGAAAAACTAGAGAATTTGATTACCTTGGAAAAGGCCTTGTAGAATCGCCCTTTGTATCTAACATATGTATACCTGATTCATGTGAGTGACTTTTCGTAGATCGAAATTGTCACTGTCGGCCCACCACGCACCATCCTTTATCACTGAAATCTAGAACTGAACATACCTAACTTGGCACCGTGTGCCGAACACGGTTGAGAGTAATCTCCACTAGTAGATGTCGTCCCTTTCTTGGCGCCGCCCAAGGAACCGTAGCAAACGTTATCGTCCAGTGCACAAACCTGGTCTTGCGAGCAGGGCAAAATTCCAAAGAAAATCCATGTTTGTCCATCAGAGAGACAGAAACGGACCTCTGGAAGCCTGGAAGGCAAACCTCAGATGACTGACGACATAAAGACAGGGGCAACGCACTTTGCGGACTTTCTACCCTCTAAATTATGTCGTCCCTTCATCGTGACCGATGCCGCAATTTATCTAGGGATCAATCCAACCACATCGTGTAAGAGTTGCGGACAGGGTAAATTCCCGCATTCAAGCTCAAGTTCAAGTTGTCATGGGGCCAATTAAACCCGTACTAGGACTTCCAGAAGCCTGATCAGTGAGATAGCACTTCTTAAATTCCTTAAGGGTGCTAACTTTGCACGGTGCCGATGATGACCATCCTTCTCTTTGCTTCCTTGCAATCGCTCGTCTTCCCAAGATGAAACTAGCCACTTGTTTTCTTACCCTACTCGTGACAATGGTGTCGGTGAGTTGCTCCATCTCAGCGTGCTCGCCGATGACACTCACCGTCTTCGTACAAGTTCGCCAGTCCTGCTGCTAGACAGTCTACTGGTTTCGTCCAGACCAACGGTCAGGGTTTCACACTCGACGGCGCGCCTTACACGATCTTTGAGTTAGTGGTTCACGAATCACTACCCTCTTTATGAAGCCCACTTCCGAGCCCTTGCCATAGCGCCAACTCCTATTGGGTCGGTCCCAAGGGTCTTACGACCGTCGAAATGGACGTTGTCTTTCAAAACATTGCAGCGACGGGCGCCACGACCGTCCGCACCTGGCAAGTATTCCTTGTGCGCACGATCTATCCATCTTGATGCCCGAAACCTGTCAGGGGCTTCAACGAGGCGACCACTCCGAGGGGAAACTATTATCACCTCTGGAACGGAAACACGGCCACCGTCAACTACGGTTCGACTGGTCTCGAGAATTCTGGTGAGCTTTCTTTGTGGGGTCCTGCCACACTCTTCATGTCGTCTTTCAAGATAATGTCGTCGCTGCCGCGAAAGCGAACAACATCCGTCTTGTCGTCGCGTTGACCAACCATTGGCACAGTTATGGAGGCATGCATGTTTACGTCAATCAGATTCTCGGTCACGGAGAAGCCCATGACTATTTTTACACCGACCCGCAGGTCATTGTACGCCTCTTTTCATCTGTCCGTGCTTTTTGTTATCCGTTACGTTGGTCCATGTCAGGCTGCGTACCGAGAGTATGTCCATGTCTGGATGGAGAGGTATATCGACGAACCGACCATCTTTGCTTGGGAACTTGATGTGTATTGCGTTTAGGAATCTTTCTCGTCTGACAAGTGTGTGTAGCTAACGAACCCTGTTGCACGAGATCTACCAAGCGAGTGATATTTTTTTGCGTCGAATGATCACGGATCGAGCGACGTCCGGAACATGTACGACCACTAGGATCACCAACTGGATCAAGACCATGTCTATCTACATCAAGTCGCTCGATAAGAACCATCTTGTCTGCGTTGGCGACGAAGGGTGGTTCGACTGGGGATACAGCACAAGCGTCTTGGGTTTGTACGTCGATCGGATGGACGACCAACGTGAATGCAGCGGTTCGCATGGCATCGATTTTGATGCCAACTTGGCGATTGATACGATTGATTTTGGAACTTTTCATGTACGTCATTTGACCCCTTTCCGAGCGTGTGTATAGGTTCCTCTACCCGGTATGTCCATTAGTTGGATTAACAAGCGCTCATGTTCATTCCCGATTCTACAGTATCTCTGGCGTGAGAGGCAAGTCGTTCCGCACTCGATACCGCTCAAAATTCATGTAGAAACAAGCGCGATGAGCTGGGGCCAGACGTGGATCGAGAACCACCGCAATTCGCAGGTGAGATACGACAAGCCAGCATGCGATGGAAGAGTTTGGAGTGCTCGCATCCCAAGACCAAGACGCCAGGTACGAACATTGGTACACGACCGTTGTCGAAGGCGGGCTCGCGGGCGTCCTTGTGTGGCAAGCTGGGTCCAACTTGAGGAGCGCCCAATGATGGCGTTTCAGTCGAGGCTGTCCCACGTGTGTTCAGACTGTCAGCATAGATATACCCTGGGAGTGTGTGGTGTATGACATGGAGTCGACGGCGAGGGGTGTAGTAGTCAGTGAACGCACGTTGTAGTATAGTACGAAAGTGTTTGAACGTGCGCCACTGCTTGAAATGGATGGACGAGTTTCCACTCCGACGTCGACGTCTGTCCGCTGCCCTGCACGACGATGAAGTACATTGAATTCCCGGAGCTAACCCGCCTCGCACAGGCCCTCACCCACGAGGGCCCAGAGTGCTCCGTACACACCAGAATTGAGGCCTACAGCTGCAAGAACATCAAGCGCGACAAGAAACTCTTCAAGTCCCTCGAACACGCCTACAACGACGAACTCTCCCACTCGCCTCCTCTCCCTTCATGGCTCGACCGCGAGCCCGAAGACACCCCGTTCGGTACCATGGACAAGCACGCCTCACGCAAAGTCCTTTACCTTCTCATCGCGACCCTCAACATCGCCTTCCCGGACCACGAGTTCTCAGACGTCCGCCCCGCCCACTTTAACAAGGAGAAGAGCGGCGCCAGCGTGCTCAATTCGCTGAGCACCACCTTGTTATCTCCCCACTCTGGTCGTGGCGGTGTCAGGGCACCTCGCACCTACTCGGCCTATCCGCCGACCTCGCCGACCTTTTTCCCCTCCTCCGTCCCCACCATGTCCTCGTCTTCTCCTCTCACGCAGACGCTATCAAGCCCGTATGCGCCACCCCAGATACAGTCGGGCACCCATCCGACGCTGTACCGTATATTAGACGAGGTCATTGGCCTGAACGACTGTCAAGTGTTTTCCTACGCACCTGACATGGATTCCGATCCCCACGCCAATGACTACTCCGATGACGAAGACGACGTCGCGTCCGTTGGCGACGAATATTCTTCAGACGACATCGAGGAAGAAGCCCCATTCCAGTTTGACGAATACGACATCGACACGTCCTCTTCCCCTCGACACCGCCCCAGTCCTCGCAGCGCGCCCGTCAATGCCCCACGACCCCGCATATTCTTCCGCAACTCGAGCAGTGGCAGTAGCAATGACGGCTCGCCAGTGCTCTCGGACTTTCCCCATGTCCGCCTGAAGCGTAGAGATGGTGCCTTGCTCTGGTCTTCGCACTGGTTCTTTTTGAACCCGAAGTTGAAGCGGATATTGTTCATCACCGTGTGGGCGCGTACGCGACGGGCGGCGGGGGCGTGGGATGACGAGGATGAGCTACCGGGCTTTGAGAACGAGGTTGGGGACAGTGCGACGCGCGAGCGGTTCTTGGGATGGGAAGGCGGCATTGGTGCTGGGGCACGCGCGTTGGGGCTTAGTGCGTCCGCCTAGGTGGCGTAAGTCTTGCTGCTTGGCCACAACCACCGCTGCTCAACCTTCTTAGCGTCACGAATCACGATCACTGCGGACCCTCGTTTCTTTTCTCTCTTTTCTTGTTTTTCGTGAACGCTGTACCGGCCGCCTCTATACTCTTTTTTGTGCTGTGGATGTCATATCAGTCGAGGTCGACGATCGACGTATGCGTTTTTTTAAATGGTTTCACGTACATTATATATGGCCCATCGCTGGCGAGTCCCTAGTGTATTTATCCAGATATCATACTGAATGGAGTCACTTTTACTGCGCACGAGTCATGGTGCATCGCGATCGATGTGACTCGACTTGATGGACCTTGGCGTGTGATTGCGGGCTCCCAAGGCAATGGGTTCTTGGCGGCGCCGGCGGGCGGTAGCCGCATCAGCGTCTGGGCGGGTGTGCGATTTTGTCACGAAGGAATGGATGGCATTTGGCGTTGAGGAAGATGGGGGTCTTGAGCTGATGGAGGACCACGAAAAAATGGTGGAAAGAACAACAAAGGGAGCCATATCGACCCGGATCGATCATGATCGTGGCAACTTGGTTCGCTCCGGAACGGGATTAGATCCTCCGCCAGTCCGTACTTTGACTACACAGCGAGACATGGATACATATGAATACTCGCTCATCAAAAATCGTCTTTAGATGGGCATGGAGGGAGCAAGAAAACCGTAGTGGAAAGACAAAACCTGGCCAAGGCATTATGATACCGACCCGGCCCGGCCCGGTTCGATCGTGGAATCAGGCTACCAAACCATTTTACTTACGGTGTCCACCGAAGAATTTAAAAAGTAAATCAGCTCTCTCATGAAAAAAGTCGTCTATTCTGCACTTGATGAGAGGCGACGTCGAACTAGCCAGGATACGCCAGAGAAACAGCGCTTGCTCTACAAAAAAACTACGCGGCCACCCCTGCGCCACTCACCCAGATCGTGTCCACCTGCCTATTCCCATCGACAAAGCATCCCCTCATGACGACACGAATACGGGACTCTCCACGACTTGAAAGCGCGTCAAAGAGCGAATCGAAATCAGGAAGGGGCTTGAGAGGGAGACCGTTGGAACGCGTCCACGACTTGATACCGTACAACTCCAACTCCTCCAGCGCCGGAACCAACAAACGACCCAGCGACCCTTCCAGGGGCTCGTCAATGGTGCGAGAGAGCATGGGGGAAGCCAGATCAGGCATTTTGCCACCACTCAACTTCATATACCGCAATCTCGGAAGGCAACCCAACGTCCTCGTCCAATAGGCTGCGCAAGACGGTGGACGGATGACGTGCAAACACTGGGCATTTGAAACCGGGATGGAAGACACTATGTTGCTCGAGTGCATGATAAGCGTCTCTTTGTTGGCGGAATGAATGAATATCTTGAGGAGAGCGTTGTAGTTCCACGAGGACGTGTAGTCCCATTTAGAAGAGGTGCCAAAAACAAGCACCAGTCTCGGGTCCAAAACGTTTTCATGCTGAATAACCACCGAACGAATTATCGGAAGGGACGCCACCCGATGTTGGTTATAATGTTGCGCGAGAAGGGAGCAGAGTCGGGTGTAATAACCATGAATCGAGATATCGTCATATTCGTCGTCGATCTCGCCACCAAATTGTAACCTCATTGCTGTTTGTACTGAAATATTAACGCACGAGAGGAATGCAATAACTGTCGAAAGCGGAGCGTCGACCAGGAGGCGAGAAAGACGGGGTAAATCAATCCTGGGGAAGGGATTGAACTCGTTGCGAAAGATAAAATCTTCGGAAGGAAAAGCAAGAACGAGATGGAGGTGTGTGAGATCTTGCATACAGGCGAGCGCGGCTACAATCTCTTCTATACCTTGTTCAAAGGATGCATGGAAATTTCGTAGAACGAATGTCGTCAAACTACCCAATTTGTACGATTCCCACGAAGGCGAAGTAAGTCCATGGGTATACAGTCTGGCTGGAAGGGGCCCTGACGAAAATTCGAGTATTCGCAGACGGGAGGCACTTGAGCAAAATCTCGAGAAAATCTGATGCGTCTCCAAGTCCCACCAGAAAAGCGACATGCGAAATTCTTCGATGCGTTCTGCGTGACTCATCAACTCCTCCATACACTTCGGCCACAAGGAATCTTGTCCATGTTTGACCTTCATACGTATCTTCAGTGATACTTGCTGTGACCTGATCAATAGCACGTCTGTCCAGCGCGGAGACATCGTGAAGATGTAGGACCAAAGAATCGGGCAATCCAGTGCAACGTTGCGCCAATGACTGCAAACGTAGGAGACGTTGACCCAAGGAGGAGGAGTGCAAGAACATTGACAAGCAGTCGGAGTCCCGTTCCTGTAATGATCGCAAGCGTAGCGAATAAATATTGATCGGAGAAGTTCGTTAGGGAGGCGAGAGATGGGGGAGAGGGCGTTCTTTCGATTACGGAAGTTGTGTAGTGCCAACTTGTGTCTGTCAATGCCACCATCGAGATGGGCCAGTTTCACGGTCGCGGAATCGTGTGTTGGCATACCTGAAGGTAAATGTGAGTCATTCTCTTGGGCCACGGGTAGTGTTTACAAACCAAAAAACGGGGGCTCGCCACTCGGAATGAGATTGGCGTGCATGTCAAGATAGTAAAAAGGGTACAAAACTTGAGAATACTGAGGGAGATGCTGGGCAGGTAGCGATATGGTGAGCGATTTGATAAGGCAAATGGTCCTTTTAACCTGCTACGCGGCCACGCAGACTTAAAAGCATTTGCAAGAAGAGGGTTCAGATCGGGATTGCCATTGAGACACCTTCGGGCCAGTAGAAAAGAAGATTATCCCGCGTCCATATCCGGCGGGCTGGTCACGTTGAATTACGAGGACCTGCCAGTTATGTAGTAAGAGTCGTGCGCTGAGAATGTCAAATACTGTATCACCGTTTTATCTTCACGACGAGGTCGGAATCGGAGTCAAAGCGTGAGTTCCGAGCGCCGAGCGCCGAGGACAATTACTTATTCGCTACAGATTCCAGAGCGAAGAAGGTACCGTCCCGATTTACGTATAGGTTCGACGAGCGCTAGCCCCTGCGCTAGAGAAGGCAAGATCCTCCACACCTAGAGCGAGAGAAATATTGGCGTGTCAAGCCTAGAGCGCTCTAGCCTTTCTAGAAAGTGTTCTGGACTCAAAATGGACTCTATATACTAGGACCGGAAGAGCACGGCCTACCTTGCTGAGTCAGAGCGGCTCACTAATGCACAAATTTGACAGAAAGGAACCAAAACGTACCAAGGATCCAACGGTGACAGAATCGGCATTGTACACACTTGACTTGCCTCAAGAGGATGGTGATGATAGTATACTAGTGGGCGTGCAGACTGGGCTCTAAATGGAGCCTTGTCGTGGTAAAGGGAATAATTAGCTCAATGTCAGATGCGTCGTTTGGACAGGAGGTAGCATCTTCCATGTCATTCTTATATTCCGTGGGAGGAAATAGCTTCTGATCATCTGTTCAAACGGTTTCTGAGACCTAACTGGAGTCAGCAAAGGTGAAAAGCGTACAGGCATGACCAACGTTGCTGGGGATCCAAAAGCCTGTATTGTACAAGTCCCTTCAGGAAATTAAATGTACCAGCCAAATCGTATAGAGCCGGGTCGATCGTGGGGACACCGGGTTTGTATCTGAGACGCATAAGAAGGCGGGGATAGAGACTCAGAGATTCAAGTCGATGGCGAGGGAAATTATCTTTTTCGGGGAGGGTGGTCCGATACGAAAAGTATCGGGATGTATGGCGTGTGAACTGCACCGCCGTTGAGCAAAATTCAGAAGTAGTGAGGTAAATGAAACATACTAAACGATAACCTCGTTTCAGGCCCTCACATGGAATTGGGGCGCGTGTTCCTTCGAGTTGGCCCACTTGACGGCGACGGCATGTGACGTACCTGAGGAAGAATCGAATATGTTGCTTGTCACGCGGGAGAGAGTGAGGACCTTAATCGTTTCAAAATACACGCTGGCCGCGACTACTAGTCACTGGTAAACGAGATGAAAGGAGAAGAGGCCTGTTGCTGCATGTCCACAACCACCGCTGGTCAACCTCCATAGCGTCACGAATCACGATCCCGGCGAATCTCATTTCTTTTTATGCTTTTTCCTGAACGCTGCTCTGACTGCCCCTATACTCTTTTGTGCTGTGGATGCCATGCCAGTCAAGGATGACCCATGGGTTTATTTATTTATTTCACATACATTATGTGTAGCCCATCGTTGGCGAGTCCCTAGTGTGTTTATCGAGATATCATACTGAACGGCCTGGGAGTCATTTTTATCGCGTAGGTACTGATTCGGCTTGAGGAACCTTGTGAGTTGATGACCATAGCATCTGTAGTAACGATCTCTTTATTGGATTCCATTTGGGATGATTCGTGGGAGTGGGGAGTAGTCATCAGCGTCTGAATGCAGTTCTGGGATCTGACGTCGAAGTCTCAAAGAGAGTCGAGGAAAATGAAGATCTCGAACAGATGCCTGTAGTAGGCGGATTATGATCATGGCAACTTCGCTCGCTCGAGTGCTCGAGCAGAATTACTGCACTCAAACATATTTCGAACCACTACCGTATACTTATACCTGCGATCTAAAAAAGACTCAACGCGACCACCTCTCACCGGCATCACTCACCCACTGGCATGTCGTGTCCAATTGCCTATCTTCATCAACATAACATCCCCTCATGGTGACCCGAATTTGGGACTCTCCGCGACTTGAAAGTGCGTCATAGAGCGCATCGAAATCAGTAACGCGCCCGACAGACAGACCGCTCGAGCTGGAGCGCGTCCATAATTTAATACCGTACGACTCAAACAACTCCTCCAGCGCCGGAACCAACATGCGACCCACCGACCCCTCTATGGGCTCGTCAACGGTGCGAGAGAGCATGGGGGAAGCCAGATCAGGCATTTTGCCACCACTCAACTTCATATACCGCAATTTCGGAAGGCAACCCAACATCCTTGTCCAATAGGCTGCGCAGAATGGTGGACGGATGACATACAAACTCCGGCCATCCGCGACAGGAATGGAAGACACTATGTCGCTCAAGTACATGATTAGCGTCTCTTTGTCAGCAAAATGAATGGAGATCTTGAGAAGCGTGTTATCACCCGAAGAGGATGCGTAATCGCATTTAGGAGATGTGCTGAAAGTGAGTACCAATGTCGTGTCCAACTGTCCAAGTTGAATAACCACTGAACGAATTGTGGGAAGAGACGCCACTCGATGTTGGTTATAATGTTGCGCGAGAAGGGAGCAGAGTCGGGTGTAATAATCATGAATCGAGATATTGTCATGTTCGCCATCAATGTCGTCACTGAATCGCAACCCCAATGTTGCGTGTGCTGGGGTGTTGACGCACGAGAAGAACGCGATAACTGTCGAAAGTGGAGCCTCGATAAAGAGGCGAGAAAGACGGAGTAAATCAATCCTGGGGGAAGCATTGAACTTCATGCGAGATATAAAGTCTTCGGAGGGAAAGGCATGAAAGAGATGGAGGTGCTCGAGGTCTTGCATACAAGCGAGCGTGGTTACGATCTCTTCTATACCTTGTTCAAAGGATGCATGGAAATTTCGTAGAACGAGTGTCGTCAAACTATCCAATTTGTACGATTGCCATGAAGGCGGGGAAAGTCCATGGGCAGATAGTTTGGTCGGAAGGGGCCTTAAAGAAAATTCGAGCATTCGCAGATGAGAGGCACTTGAGCAAAGTCTCGAGAAAATCTGATGCGTCTCCAAGTCCCACCAGAAAAGCGACATGCGAAATTCTTCGATGCGTTCTGCGTGACTCATCAACTCCTCCATACACTTCGGCCACAAGGAATCCTGCCATGTTTGACCTTCATACGTATCTTCAGTGATATTTGCTGTGACCTGATCAATAGCACGTCTGTCCAGCGCGGAGACATAGTGAAGATGTAGGACCAAAGAATCGGGAAATCCAGTGCAACGTTGCGCCAATGGCTGCAAACGTAGGAGACATTGACCCAAGGAGGAGGAGGGGAAGAACACTGATAAGGAGTCGGAGTCCCGTTCCTGTAATTATCGGAAGCGTAGCGAATAAATATTGATCGGAGAAGCTCGTTAGGGAGGCGAGAGATGGGGGAGAGGGTGTTCTGTCGATTACAAAGGTTGCGTAGTACCAACTTGTGTTAGTTAAAGGCTTCGTCGAGACGGACCAGATTTTCGGTCATGGAGTCGTGTGTTGGCATCGCGAATCCGAGTCATTCTCTTGAGCAACGAGTGGGATTTACGAACCAAAGAACGGGGGCTCACTACTACGAATGGGATCGGCGCCCACGTCAGGATAATAAAGAGGACACAAAAAGTTGACGATATCGAGGGAGATGTGGACAGGTAGCGATATTGTGAGCAATGGAGTAGGGGAACTGACCTTTTTAACTTGCGACGAGGTCCACGCTAGACTTTGACGCGTTTGCGAGAAGGTTCAGATCGGAATTGCCATCCTGCAGGCCAGTAAAGAAGATGATTCCGTTCTGCGGAAGCCACACATTGGATTACGAGGACCTGCCAGTTACATAGTAAGTAGGAGTCATGCCCTGAGGCTGAGCCCTGTTGAGAAACCAAAAACTGTATTCTGTATTACCCATTTTATCCGTCACGACGGGGACGGACTTGAAGTCAGTGCCTTGTAGCGCTAGGGACAATTACATATTCACCGCCAGAGTGAGAAAGTTATACACATACCATCCCGATTTACGTATAGGTTCGACGGACGTTAGGTCTAGCGCTGGAATGACAGGACCATGACTCTGCGTTCTAATCGAGATTAAATGCCGCCATCCTTACACCGAGAAAAGTTGGCATGTCCACTGTCCAACCTAGAGCGCCCTAGGTCGATCGGGGAGCGCGGCTTATATACCTGGCTGAGTCAGAGTGACTGACTAGAGCAAAAAGGACTCGGAGCTAACGAATCTGTGGAATTTAATGCTACCAGCGCTCATCGGGCTGAAAACAGAGTTCAAAATTGAACACGCTCCACATGAAAATGTGACTTGCGTCAAGGGAGTGGTGCGGTGGTGCGGCCATAAGTATGAACCAATAGAATGATCAGACTCGGACGGGTGGGGAGCGTGGGAAGATATTCGTTTTTCTTTTCTTTTCCAGTTTGATATCATTTTGGCTTACACACTCAGCACTTGTCACAACAATCAGAAGGTACATCATATCGAGTCCCGAAACCTGACGTTGAACAGGTCAAGATAGAGTGAGTGGATAAAGCGGGGAAAGAGGAAAGGCATTTAACATACCACGAGACCAGAATTTTTCTTTCGTTGCTAGCATATCTTTGAGGAACAGTGAAAAGGATGTAGTGGAAAAACGCAGAGTATTGTGCTTTCAAAGATGGTTTTGGGACTGAGGAAAATATGCAGTAGATGAGGGAAGGCAAACGAATCTTTGTCCTGCCTCGATGAGGAAGCGAAAGTCTGAGCGCTCGCAGAGGCAGCTGGCTTGGACACTCCTGGCAGTCCCTGTAGAAGTGAAGAGAAAAACCCAAAAAAAACGTGGGGCACGGTGGGCATCCACCACCCCCGACAGTGTCGTACTCGTGGAGATGTCAACTCACGGGGCGACAGTGGATGTGCAGACAAGTCACTGTCTCCAGATAATCGCTGCCAAAAGACATCATTTGTTCGTTATGTACACAAGATGTTCGGGATTTTCTGGTACAATCATGTTCACAGTCTGAGTTGCCGCCGTGGACGTCGCATCAGTAGAAATTTCTCAGGAGTGGCATCTAGAAGGAAGACACGACCGTGACAGGGCATGCTCAGCACTGGCAGCCTGCAGGTTTTCTACCCTCGGTTTCTACTCTTATATCTGCCCCAAAAACATACATCCTCGCAAGTGCGCGCGTACGCATCCACATACGCAGGAAAATACGCACTGGAGTTGCGAGAGTGAATCATGAATCATGACCTCTCTTTCGTTTCGGCATCTGACGAATACCATCAAGGTTATAGCGTGTCGACAAGCAGGTGTACTCCCCTGGTGACCGGACGGCGGACGCGCCAGCTCACGCCGATGCGTAACTCGGATCCGGCAGCCTGAGTGTGGCGATCGGGCAAGGTAGTCGGTCTACTAGTGCTTCCACCGTAACGTCGGAAGTTTCTGCGATAAGGTTGCTAAATGCTACTTAAGTATAAATCTTCATTACGTTTTCCACCGATCTTTCCCCACTGCGCTCTTTCCATACTTAAGGCTTCTTAGAACCAAAGCCTTTCTATCATGGAGGCTCATTCGCGGTCCGAACGACTCCTTGTTGACCCACACGATGAATCCTCGACCACTCTGCAGGAGGGCATCAATGCTCAGCAGGTCAAATCTCTAAAGAATAAAAATTCAACCCTCCGTCCTCACGTTCACCCATTGCGTCGTTGGTGTTATTTCCTTCATATCTTCCTGTGTATCATCCATCTCGTGTTGGTAGCTATGTTGTGGAATCACCCGGAGCATGCTTTCACTCTCCCGTTCGATAACAGTATCTTGACAACGGGACTGAGCGCCTTCCTACAGGCATTCTACTCGGTATGTCGCCATCATTCGTACATCGTAGATCTCAATATACCAACCAACGTTACGGAGCTCAGCTGTATACAGTCTTATTGGTCTTCATGACTGAATATCTCGCATTGTCCACTTCCCTTTCTCGGTGCCAGAAGCTCACCACTACGCACGACATATCTCAGGCCTGGGGTGGACTCGGAGCTGCTATCCTTGTATTGTGGCAGCAAACGAAGATTGTGGCATCGCCCTGCGCAGTGATACTGGTGTTCTTATACTTGACATCCATTTCTGTCCTGCACATTGCATCGTCGTCAATCATGCAGTTCCAACCATACAATGCCTCGGTAAATATGGTTGTGCCATCAAATTCAATGTGGCCTGACTCTTCCGTGAACCTCTCTACACTTTCGTGGGAGCAAATAACACCATTGGTTCCACTTATGTCTAACCTCGGCTCATCTACGTTGTCGACGTCGGGCCTGGTGAACAGTACTCTATACGACACAATATCCAGGAATCCGGACATGATCAGTGCGTCTGTGAATGCAAGCACCATAAGTGCTAATTGCGGTTTATTTCCAATCTCGTCAAGTAACAACGCAGATATCAATGCCATACTCAGTGCGGTTGGGAATATAACAACAGATTTTGAGCATCCATGTGAGCCACAGATCAAAATTAATTGCATCAGCCTGACATATCAGCAATCGCACAGGGAAGGATGAGATAGTGTTTCTCAATACTGCACAAGATCGCTGCACAACCTTAAATTGTCCATTGTTCTTTGTGGTCACCACTGCCATGGAACTGGACAGTTCAATAGTACAAAGCTCTGTCAGCGTCAATACAACCTGGCAATATACTCCAATAGATGGTCAGAGACTCAAAGTCGGACACTCACACACTTAGCTTATTTCGTTCACATTGTCTATATTCAGGCGGTGAGGTTCAAACCTCTAACACGAGTGCTTATCCCGTGGCCTGTTCGTTCTATGCATTGAACCATCAATCAACCCTAGATGTACAACGTGGTGTCCTGTCATCCACTCAGTGGGGAGATATAGACATGTCATCGCAAGAATGGTCGCTGTGGTCTCCTAGTAATAATGGGACGGACTCAGAAATTCTCAATACAGGAGTGTGTTATGCGTGGTGTTCCTTCTCGTGTTAATAATGCTGATGAGCCCAAAATTAGATTTCAGCTGCTATGCTTGCTTCGTATTTTCCCAGCGAATTTGGTCCAACTCCGGGACTCTTTTGTCAACAAGGAGGTTGTCCCGCAATTTCTACAACAGACATGTATGTAACATCGAATTTCCTCTCTTCGGCTGATTGACTTTATTGTAGATATCTTATGTCATTGATTGGCGTGAATGCGACTGCAAACAACATAACATCAGCATCGGAATCAAGCGCAGACCCTTCAGTGACCCTTACACCATACCAGATGGAAGCTATTGTATCTCAACTAGCGGCAGAATTGATTTGGTTGGGTATGTGTCTAAAAATCACTTTATCATGTCACTTATCAGGACCTAATAGCTGGTCAACTTGGCAAGAGCAACGGCGGCTTTACACTTTCCCTGACCAGCAATTATGTCACAGAAAATGTACTCAGATGGCGACTCAATGTAAGTACACCAGCATATACCACTTTCAAAAAACATTCTTCAATCACTAATACCTAGATCAACCAAGTCCCCGTGAGTCCTGTCATGGTGCATTGATGAAATTACACTCATTTGGCGCAGGTCATCGTTGCCACCAGTGCATCGTTCATCTTGCTCGCTGTTGTTCCTTTCATGATCAGTTTTCTTTCAAGAACTCTGGATACCTCCATTGAAGGTGTCTCTGTCTTGGAAACACTGTGGATTGGTGCTCATATTCACAATCTTCGAGAAAGATTCGTGATGGTTAAACACCCATCTTTGGATATACTGCGGTTCACAGGAATGTTTGACGTTTGCCTCGGCAATGTAACAGGCGGTAACCCCGAGTCGGAACCTGGATTCAAGGAAGATGTAGATATTCAAGGGGATTCATCGTACAGGCTACCATCTTTGCTGACAGGTACAGTGTAATTCCATTCTGCACATTCAGTTAATGAGATGATCTGTCAGGTACGAGGACACCTGGGCCTAACCAAACAACTCGAATGTGGTGGCCCCCGGGCCCACGCATCCATCGAGTTAATTATCTGGTTGACACTCCATCCATTCTGTTCATGTCATGCTATGTTCTGCATGGGTCCTTAGTCGTGTTCCATCTTGCCCTCATGGCTGTATTTGCCCGCCACACCGAACACCATGTCGTCATTCCATTGGACAGCACGGAGACAACAATAGTGTTGAGCGCATCATTGCAACTTTGCTATACGGTATGATCATTATCTAAACTGGACTCGGAGTCTGGGATTTACAGCAATCTGACGTTGGTTTTCTAAGCTTTATACTGCAGTTCTCGTTTTCGTAACACAACGATTGGTTTCACGTCGGATTATGGCATCAAGACAAGACCTTACAGGAATACATGACATCTCTCGTGCATCAACAGGTCTTGGATCTGCAGTAGCCTGTCTATGGCAACAAAGGAAGGTCTCTGTATCCTTGTGGACGACGCTTTGCCTTGTCGTATACTTTGCTTGCATCTCGATTCTCCATATATCCTCATCATCCATCATACAGTTTCAGACATTCAATAGCACCATAGTCAATGTGGTGCAGTCAGTATCACCTTGGCCTAATTCGTCCGTTAATCTACAAGACCTCGACTGGGTTGACATTTCTCCGCTAGTTTCATTTGTTAACCAGTTTCCCGACCTTTCTACTGAGGGGCTGTCCGCCAACACACTCTACGACACCCCCTCAGTCACACCCACATCCTTTAATGCTACTGTCAACGCAACCACTGTTCGTGCAAACTGTGGTTTACTTTCCAATCTTGCTTTCGATTCCACCAACTTTTCTCTTAGTGCCACAGTATCTCCAGGTACTGCAATTCAAATGAGTGTCAATGCCATGTGTGCGTATTTTTAGAGCGGACTCAGAACTCGGATGTCGATGTTTAATCCTCAGGGAACAATACTGTCACTTTCGTGAATCCATTCGATTATGAGGTACGTCCGTGGTTTTTAAACCACACGCACTTTAATACAAAATACTTTGCACTACCAGTGTCTTGCATGTAACGATTACTTGGTCTTCCTCGTGACTACTGCGGTGGACTTTGATGCTGATTCACTGTCGCCTGGAACCTCCATCAGCATAACAGTGAATGAGTCACAGGACGCCATCACCCAAGGCAAGAATATTACCTGACGTTATTACCAAAGCTAACAGTTACTTCACTAGCACCAGCAAATGGCTCAGACCCGCAGATTCTCCCATTAGTGACTTACCTCGTGGGTTGCTCACTGAATGAAACGACCGTTTTGGATACCCTGGACCTACAAAACAATACCCTGAGTAGTTCGCAATCAGCCCAGCAGAATATATCAGCAAACTCACAGCCATGGACACTTTGGTCAGCCCCAAGTAACTTGTCGACGCTCAATCAAGGAGTATGGCATTTCTAGTTTTTTTTTTCGTCCTCGATCATATATTGAACTATCGCGTCCAGGTAATAATGATGATGGGGAGTGCCCCACCGCTGCTATCAAGTTGCCCTGTTAGCTCTTCGTCGTCTCTTCAGCCCTGCGACGCATTCACAAGCCTGGATTCGTATGTCCTTTTTTACATGTTGACCTAATCTCATGCTTGAATACCTAGTTATATTATGGAAAATGTCGGAATTAATGTGACCGAGAGCGCGAGTACCACTGGATACAGTTCGGCCCCGGTGGTCACTCTTGATCGTTACCGTTTCGAGAACACCGTGTCCGGAATCGCAGCTCAGTCAATATGGCTTGGTGAGTCCATGGAGTCATTGCTGCTCTAGCATGGATGGCGATGATAACATCTCTTAGCTGGTCATATGACTGACGGCTTCCAACCCGCTGATGGAATAAGCAACGTCACAGATATTATAGTACAGCTACAGTTGAACGTGAGTGATCTCAACAAGGAAGTGGAACGACAACTCTGCTAACGACTGTGACACATCCCCAGATTAACATAATCCCTGTAGGTCTCTTGCACTCTGAACCCCCCCAGATGCAATCATTGAAACAAGATATAGCTGGCGTTTGCCCTCGGGGCGTCTATCGCTATCTTACTACTCGCGTTCTATTTAGTTGGGTTTACGGCGCCAAGATCTCTCGCATTTTCGTCACTTGGCGCACTGGAGATATTATGGCTCGAATCACACTCACAGCTCCTTCATGACCACATGCTGGAAATCGATGACCCTTCCCTTGATAATTTGCGAAGTGGCGGACTCCTTAAGGTCTGTATTGCGGACGATTTAGTCACAGTGGAGGAAAAGGATGAACAGGATGTTAATGAACCACTGACATTGGAAGACGAGTAAGGGCTCAAATTATTTTGTTCGAGAAACATGGACTAATCAATCCTTTTTTTCGAAGCATACATATGACTCGCTTGGTTTCCACACAACTTGAAAGCAACAGAATATCACGCGATGATTTCGTCTCTCTAGACGCTTGTGCTATTGGCATGATTAGGGAAAATCCCGCATAAAGTGATTGATGTAGTACTATCATGGTTTACTAAGTGACTGCACTTTCGTGAATGTATGATTCTGATTGGAGGCTCTGAAAGTTGGAATCTATTCTAGTGAACAGTAACCCATCTTTATTTAGTTCCATGATCGACGATGCGCCTTTCTGCGAAGTTGGCATATTCGATGTCGTTTCGGTTTCTGCGTCCTCACAAGATTCCCTGTCGCAAAATACAGTCATCATTGGGATATGAAGATGACGCTGTGTGGTTCAATTTCAGCGCAACTTGAAACACCTTGGCCTTGCAGTGCACATTCCGTTCTGATGGAAATTGTGATTGACACACCTGCGGGCCAGTAACTTGACAAATAGGCTTACCTATCCCATGTGCAGCTCTAGCCTAGTCACAATGGATTATGAACACCTGCCACGAGCTGATGGGATGCCAAATGTTGTATTACCTGTTATGCACCGTCACGACGGAGTCGGACTCGATGTTAGTACCTTGTGAGTTCCGAGCGCTTGGCCTAGCGCTGGAGAAGACAGGACCTCGCGGCTCTCCATTCTGGTGGAAATTAGGTACCCCACACCCTATAGTGAGAGAAGCTGTTTACTCCCGTCTGGCGTATCCAGTCTAGAGCCCTCTAGGCTGATTTTAGAGTTATGTATTCCAAGAAAGTGTTCTGGACTTACCACGGGATTAAGTGGTCTGCTTGCGTCGCCGAGGGATAACTAATGCACGAGTTTTTGACCTGATTGTGACTGACGAAAAGATTTTGACACGTTCCGAACCTGGAAATTAACATCAGACAGACTACAAACGTCACAGCATCATTCGGGGCAACCGGTTCAGTGATTTGGAATAGAAGGTGAAAACAAAAGACATACACAGTGATCTGGGTCATATCACGTCCTCTGGAATGATAGAGAGGCTCGTACCCGAAATCAGATTCGTGGCAAGGCGACTTAGGTTGGCCGCTGTGGAGGCGGTACCTGAAGGGAGTCCGCGCCCAATCGCAATAATGGAGTGCATCGGATGAAGGGGGTCCAGGGTTATAGTTTCACGAAACGCTCGAACATAAAGATCAGACTATGGAGATGGAACTTGAAGGACATAAACGGGTCTAAATTTCATGGCAAGTTGACTGTAAATCATTGATAACCATGCAATGATGTAGCGTCCCCCATTGGTATGAATGATAATGGCATTTGTATGTGGTTCATGCCAATAGCGTCGGTGAATGACCAGCAATTTCAACGGTGAAAATGAGTTTTTGCCTTGTTGTCAACGTGTCAACCACGTTGTATCAGTGGTACAACTGCTGGCCTTGTTTGTGGCAAAGATAAATAAATTGAGGTTTGTCTTCCGCAAAGCTGGCTCTCAGAGAATCTCTGCTGGAGTGTCCATGTCATGGACTCGCAGTCCCGGAGCGGACTCTTGATTTGGAAGTGAAATATCAAGTCATTATTACACGTTGATTGTACAAAGTACATGTGCGATCTAAAGCGACCGTCATGACGCAAAATATGAATACCCACTTATTAAACCTCGTCATTGAAATTCAGCAAGCACTCGAGTCACACCGGCGCGATGTTCTCGCGTACACGACGTGCAAAACAGGCTGCGGCACCCCGCATACCGCGCACCCCGCATGCACTCCCCACAGATCTTCGCCTTGCACCCCGTAGAGCACCGTCGAAGTACCACCTCGTCCCCCACCCCCTTTCCTCCACACCCGCTCCAGTCTTCCTCCACACAATCATCACACAGCGTCGTACGACCACATTCAGAGCAAAACTGAATGTACTCGCACTCGTAGGCGCAATACACCCGTTTGCACCGCGGACAATGCTTGAACGCCCCCGTCGGAGACGTCTTGCAGTCGTCGCAAACCCAACACTGTTCACACGTACACCAAAGCCCACCGCCGGGCGAACACGCATCGCATATGCTCGTCCACCCACCCCATCTCGACCAACATGTTTGGTTGGCGCAGTGTGGTTTGTCTTGGCCTCCCGCGCACGAAAAACACCTGATAGGTTTGATGGGATGCACGCGGTCGCTGTTGGGTATCGGGCGATGCCATTGATTCAGCAACCTGTTGGTGCTGTCTTTGGGTCGCCCGATGCACCACGTCAGTTCGAACTGACAGAACCACAGCGCACAAACGGGACATTGCGCGAGCCTCGACGGATTGATTTTCTCGTGTTCCCGCTTCAAGCAAAAGATACAGCTGGCCGTGGATGGGTGCTGGGAACATGATTGGAAGGGAACGAGTTTTGACGCCTCACAGGCGCTGTTTGTGCACATGATAACGTGGCAGGAGGTACAGGAGACCGTTTGCAGATGACACAATGGGCAGTGATTTTGGACGTAAAAGTGGAACGGGTAACCGTAGAGTTCGCTAGGGAGCATGCCCTTGGATGTGAGGCGTCCGATGAAATCCTATAATACCTATGTTAGTCAGTCGGCGCTATGGCACTGGAAGACGATGTTACCCTCCAATCATTGCACTCTTGCACACGATGTTCCTTTTCCACATCCCCGAGCTTGCATATGTTCTGCAGATACACCTTGGCTTCGTCCCAGGCACGCTCGATCAACTCCGCCTCGATGACAAGATCGGGCTGACCCTCGCACGCCGCAGTTTTAGCTTCAAAGTCGACGTCGACGTGTAGAACTTGGGTCGCGGGTGCGACCTGCTGAAAGCTGGCTCTTATTGGAACGTATTCCGCGTCGGTACTGCCAGCGTTGTAGAATATCCTCACCATGTGGTTCTTGACGGTGAGAGGAATGTCGGACGTATCGAGTCCAATACGTCCCTCGACAAGAATGAACGCGCGAGCAGCGAGCTCAGCCAAGCACCGAAACGCAGTGCTTCCAGGAGCGTTCAGAGCGAGACTGATGAAGAACGTGCCCAAAGGTCGCGATTCGGTTTGAGACATGGAAGTCAGAGACTAGCATATTTTGCTGTGGGCCTACGCGGGGCCATCTATGCGCATGCATTACCAACGATTACTCCGACTCTTCAAGCATCAATCAAGTCGTGTCGCCATCCCTCACAACGATAGCTCCCTCGAAACTGCGACCCATCCAACTTGCCACCGCTTCCAAGCCACAATATTAAATCGTTATTCTTCACAAGGTTTCTCTCTCTTCCATCGAGTTTGTCTCTCTTTTTGAAGTTCAAGCAGCTTACTTACATCGCCTTGAGTTGACTGTCAGACTTCCTACCGATCATGGTGCAAGTGGTAACTACGCAATGTGGTGATGGAGATCGTACAGCCAGTCCACGATGATGGACCCTCCCAACCATCCACTGCTGCCGTACATCGACGGGGTTACTACGCCGACACTCCCCGGCATATCAATGCCCGCCGCCGCGCTCGGTGATCCAAGCATATACCCGTCTACTTTGGTCGGTCCAGGGGCCTCCGCACGCAAATAACTTGTTCCTCGACGACACTCAATACCGGAGAATTACAGGAAAACACGAACAAACGCGAGCGACAATCTAGGTCGGTTGAGGGCCCGCATATTCATCATGTCCGCTATCTTCCACACCTGTTGCCCCCACCACCCGGGGACAATGCAAGACACTCACTCCCAATCCATCGACTCGAGGGAGGTCGACACCCGCACGAACAACAGCCCAAGGATGTTCCACAGGCACTCTACGTGGCTACAATACCTCAAAAACACAGCACGTTTTGCATTCAACCTTACGGTGCTGCTTTCTATTTTGTACATCGGCATTTCGATGGCAGGAGTCTTTGGCGTTCTTGCATTAAAAAAAAGGGACGATGTTGGGAGTCCACCACTTCTTCGCGATCATCATATGTTCATCACTCCTCTTTTGTCTCGGGTGGCTCTCCGTTATCTGGTCAGTTTGGTGACCAAGGACTTTTCCGCATCCTTTTTTCGTTGTGTTACTTCGTCTGGACTACCGGTGGTATGCTCTATTTGTCAGTAGAACCACATGGTATTCTTTTCCTTACCCTTTTCCCCAAGTAATTACATATTATTTTTTTCAGATACTAGTTTCGTCGTGCGGGTGTTGGCGACAATCGCCGTCGGGCCGCCAACGATTTCCCTAAACATGATCTTCTGTTGTGGAACTGGAGTCGAAGAGCAAGACGGCTTGGAGGAGGAACTTCCCACCTCAAATTTCGTTACAAGATATTCGCTGAAACGGCACGTATTTTGAAGATGTAGTAGACAGTGATGTCCAATAGATTGTGGTGTGCTCGATTTGACCGACTTTACGATAGAAATGTGCCACCTTTGTAATCCAATCGACCACGTCCGATCAGCTTTCGATTTATCCTTCATATTGTGTGAGATTTCGATTTCTTTGTTGACATGACCTCCGAGTCAGTTTTGACGTGCCAGTGGCGCAGCGATATTCAAGTTGCGTATTTCAATTCCGAGTCTTCTTTCCGCCACTCTAAACCCTACCAGTATGCGTTCCCTACACTGGAGAAGGATTGGTGAGCACGCGGGACAGCGAGGATGACAAGACTGACGACCCGAACAGGCCAAGAATCAACTCCGAAGGAGAGCCAGGCCTTCCTCGAGAAACACTGTTGCTGCAACAGTCAGCGAGATGAACTGGGAATCGTGCAAGGTGGGAACCTCGGACTGGCGGCACAAATGAAAACGTAATACTGACGAGGCAAGACTCCAATAGAAATGAGTCCTCCTCCAGCACCAGCGAGGAACGGACTCGCGTTCTTCGTAACTGGAGAGTGCTCAGCAGCAATTTGAGATCCTATGTTCAAGTTGGCGTGTAAATGTGCGATTCATAGCAAGAATGGGACGCTTCTGTCTCTAATCTGCAAGCGAGAGAGGCTGTCCACGCTGCATGCGTCGTCCATCGGTCTTCCATCTCTGAAGATCTGGAACCGTGACAGGGGAGGCCGTACTTGTCACGGCACGGGCAGAGGGAGTCCCAGCGCTAGAGAAGACAAAACCCTCATGATGGAGATTAAACGCCGCAACCCCTACTACGTGTTGGCGTGTCCAGCCTGGAGCGCTCTAGCCTTTCCAGAAAGTGTTCTAGATTATAATTAGTCTATATAGGATCGGAGAAGCGCGGCTTACCTCAGCGATTCGTCAGGATGCACGAATTTCTGACCTGATTGTGACCGACTGGCAAGAGTGACTCGAAACGTGCAAAAAAAAGCGACGCGAGTTCGGCCAAGCACTGAACGCAGTGCTTCCAGCGGCGTTCTGAGCGAGGCTAGTGAAATTGAGACATGGACGTCAGAGACGTACTTGAGATGAATCCCTATCTTGCTGTGTTTCCCGTCTGCGCCATCCATAGATACCTTTGCGCATAGCATTACCAACGACGACTACATTGCCTCCAACTGATCACATCGCCTCGTCATCCCTCACAACGATAGCTCCCTCACCATTGTACCCCACTCGAAACTGCGACCCGTCTACCCACCGTTTCCAAGCCGCAATAAACCCCGTCTCCAGATTCTTCACCCACCGCCGGGTGTCAAACAAAGGCATAGTCTCACGACCCAAGAAAAGACACCTACGAAGATGCAAAAGTTCCCGGTCGGGAGCTTCCACAACGCCGTTGTTCACGTCTTGTCTCTCGACGTCGAGATGGTGAAACGCACTGGAGGCGAGTGCGACTGCACGTTCCTCGTATTCTTCTCTGCTGTGAACGACCATATGCTTCCCCAGTCCGGTAGCATACGCCAGACTGGCAGACACACGGGAAGCCATTTTATGTCGATGACTGGGCCATAGACAAGCTATGATTGGCGTGCCCGACCAAAGCACGCTGAGCAAGGCGTTAGATACGACATTATTCAATCCAGAGACAAAGATACATACTCGGCTGCAATAGTATGGGCGCTGCACTGTTTTCATGCTGTGAGCAGGATGTCCTCCGAAATAAGAGTGATAACGCCCCACCTCGGCGGTGTCTAGAACAAGATCAGCCACACAACATCGGGCGATATGCGCCTCCTTGGGGGCAACGTCTGTGAACCTGACCCGAGAGGCAACCTCGGGCCCTGCCCATTTGATCGCTGTCTGAATCAGATTGGCGTCTCCGGGCGTAGGGAAACGAAGTAACCAAAGTATGCTGTGTGGAACCCGGGCCAGAATACGTAGCCACGTCCAGAAAATAATCTCGAGTGATTGGTGAGCTAACTTGTACACCAATCAATGTCCAACTCACAGGGTCGATCTTGTAAAGCTGAGCGTCCGTTATCAATTTCAAAAAATGTCAAGATCAACCACGAAAAACAGTACCTGGTTGAAGTTGGCAAATATAATGACGTCCCTGCGCATCATGAGCAATCTGCGTGCGATCTAGACGTGGGTACAACAACTTACTTTGGCAAGTCAGGAAATATGGTCGCTCTCAGCTGCTCTCGACGCCGCTTCTCATCCAACCAGCGAATCGACGCTGTTCCTATATACTCACATGGGCTATAGGACTGCTTGTGGTCTGTTACAAAGTAGGCGTGCTATGTCGCACGTCAGAAACGCGACAACAACCAATCAAGTTCTAGCTTACGGGCATATAAATTGGGCATTCAGTGCTGGAATGGCATCATCAGATTATGTGTGCGTTCATTCGCCTCGATAACGCACTAGATCCAGTCATTGTCAACGGACGCCGGGTCACTCCCTTCGTGGATCGGAACCCCAACGTCCGGGAACATCGCGCTGGAAGACACGTTGGGGGATTCGCTACGAGCACCTCGGACTTGAACGAACAGATCTGAGGGACAGACGATCGGATCGCACACGAGGTAATCGCACCAACCTATATCCACATCAAAACGTGGACATTCAACGATGGAATAACGTAAACGCACCCGCGGCCAATGTGCCCGCGTATCCCATTAAAGACACCTGAACGGGCGATGGTCTCGCGGCGAATATCTCGTTTCGCGAACCTTTGGTGTAACCACCGAGATTGACGACTGCCAAAAAAAAAAGGTTGATCATATAGAACGGTTCGAGGTGATGCGTCACATACGAATGTGTATGTGGTCTTGCACGATTCTCTCTACTATGCTGCCAATTGACCAAGACGAGACATCATTGAAATGGAAGTCGGTTTCATGTTCGTAATATTGTCGATAAGAGGATCCATCTGTAGGGCTCGTAGCATAGAGAAAGACATTAAACCGTATCTTGTCGTGCATTGCAAACACGGATTTCATGAGATGTGTCAATGGGTGATCGCTACCGACAAGATGATGTCATTTCGTAACATCCAAAGCAGAAGGCACCCACGTAAAATCACCCGACACATAGCCAATATTAACTCGGCCGGCAAGTGGTGGTGGAGGTGCAGGGCACACAGACAAGTTTCGACCAAAGTGGGTAAATGCTGTAAAAGAGGTATGAAGTGCATTTCTATGCGCAATGAGTCGAATGGTCCGAGCCGTCAACGAGAGGGTAAACTGTGTAGGTCCTGTCAAGAATGTCCTCTAACAGAAACAACGGACTTACTGTATGAAAGGGTAAAATCAATGGCAACCTCGACCCTTTGATGGTCGAAATGAGTTCCGCGTTTGGGATGGTCAGATTTTCATAAACGGGTATCAAGCTAGCCTGCTCGGTGTGATACACCTGACCGTAGGTCTCGATGTACAACGCATGTTGGACTCGAGTTTGGTACCACTCCATCAAGCTAATCAAAAAGCTAGCTTCTCCGCGAGACCACGATATCCGATTCCGGTCGTCTTGAAGGAAATACACGAAACGGGCTTTCCAAGCGTTCTCTTCGAGAGCGGCAAGTTGTCCCGAGCGAGCGTTCCGGATCAGAGCCATCCAATCGTGAAGTGGGTGTATGCGCAGCAAACTAGTGTTTCGATCATGCATATCCAAAAGCTGCTTCTCGCAGACCTCTATGGCCTTTTCCATCCAAATGGCTAACGAGGCTTCAGTCGTCTTTCGCTTGATGCACCTAGTTTGACTCACTTCGCCCATTCCAATAACAGATCGCATTTGTCGCTTGGGACAGGCCACAGTATGCATCTGGGAAGTCAGGATTCACCGAGATTGCTCGCTGGTAGTACGAAATTGCTTCAGAGTATCGGCCCTGTACAACGCTGAGACCCGAGTACAATAACGAGAACCAAGCGCGAGACTTACCATATCCCTCAATGTATTGGCCATGTTCACTAGGGCAATATCAAGTTCGGGGTGGCACGCCAACGCGCGATTGAAAATCCTATAGGTTGAATCAGCGGAATGCAAACAATCCACAAAACTTTGAGATCGCACCCAATCGCTCGCGTCGTGTGTCCGGCATCTTTCAAAAGGGACCCAAGATTCGAAAGCAAATGAGGATGGGATGGGTCGAGTTGCAAACCTTTTTCATAGTATAGTCGTGCAACTTCGCGGGTGCTTGTTTGTTCACCGCGTGTTCCTGTAACTGTTGTTTCCCCCGAACCAAGGCCACATAAAATAACGCCGATATCATTCAGGGTAGAGGCGTTTGGAAAAAGTGACGCTGCCAGATAATGCATGACGAGACTCAATGCCTCAATCGTGCAAAATGGTTTATCGGAGGCGGTGAACAGTTCAGTCGTATGAGACGATTGAAATCTGCGGGCAAGACAGAGAAGTAAAGATGCCATTGCCATCTTACTCTCCTGAAAGTGTTGCTCGTCAGAGAAATTGGCGGGCAACCGTACGGCTGGTATTGCAGGATAACCTGGGTGCGAGGAGAGTAGGATGGTTGATAGTTGGTGTATTTGGTCTGGGAACAAGATGACAATAGGTAAGGTACCAGTCGTAGGGTCGATTAATAGCCGCGTCAAGTCATCGCCAGCGTCGTGGACCGCTTGAAGGATGTCGAAGTTTGGATCACCAATGCGAGCGAGAATATTTACGGGGCCAGTGAATGCTAAAGCATGTATTGTGGAAGATGTGATGGATGAGGCATGGGGAAAGGATAGGGTCATTCCCGTGGCCCAAGTCGCGACAACGACATCCCGAAAGGATATCTTATTAGCCTGGGAAGAATAGTACGACTTTGGCTTTTGAATGGCAACCTCGAACGCGTGCATGTAACATTGCGTTGTGGTTGGGATGGTGTTGTCAATTCTTTGCATGAGGTTTCCCATGTTCACTAAAACGTTGAAGAGGCGACGCATACTGCGTGGATTGACTACGTCTGTCAGCCAAGCATCATCGGATAACAGCTGGCTGCAGGTGTGCTGGCATACGTCAAGGGTTTTCTCTGGAATAGACGGAGAAACCAGTAGAGTATTGAGAATTGTGTCCTGCAAGAGAGGTCAACGTGCGATCTTCCGGACAGGGACAAGCGAACCAAAAAGTCCCAGTCAGGGGAACGACGTATCAACGACTCTAGACCGTTAGTTAACTCAGTCAACGAAGACATAGATTGAGAGATCGAAAGAGAGCCGATGTTGGCAAGAAAGGTGGGTGTTGTCGAACATGAAAAAGGACCGCTGTTCCGTAAACAAAACACTCATTCCTGTGTAAGATTAATCGTGAGCGTTACAACTATGGAAAATGGTGAGAGAATGTGGAGACAAAGTCGCTCGGCATTTCGGCGGCCATATTCAGGGGTCTCCCCCAGATCACTTGGGGCCACCTCAACCGAGCACCGTGGGTGCGTTTGCTCCACATTCTGACATGCGCCCTGCCTTACATTAAAATAACGTGTTTCATCCTCGGGGACCCATCAGCCGACATTCATCGAATCCTCCGACTGAGATGGGTCAACGGTAGGGTTGACCCCCACCACCCTCCGTGGATGCTCGCGGAGCTTGGTTTTCAGTGATACCATCATCTCTCTGAACGCTTCCTCTCCCCCAGGATAAACCTTTTCCCAAGAACTACAGGCAGAATTCGACTCTAAGGCAAGATTGAGCAGCTCGATGAGATGACCGTTGATAGGATCCACGCTCAACGCCTGACACTAGTTAGGCCTATTCTATAACGTTCTGGAACCTCACCTCACCTCATGATACTTAACAATGGCTTGATCGGTATCCTCAAGATGGTGGTAGACCATGCCGAGAAAACCGAGTCCCTGAGGGTGTTGCGGTTCTATCTCGAGCACTCGGCTATAATTAGTTTTGGCCTTTTCGTAATCCCTATATAATGTCAGGAAGAAACTATTTTGGCATGACCAAAACCTACTTCAGCTTTCGGTAGCATGTCCCAAGATTCAAGTATGTGGTTGTCCACGACTTTTGCGACGACTGCGTAACTTGTGCGAGGTCAAGAGTTCGTTCGAATAGATCTGCTGCACGCTGGAAACTACCCGAGTTCTTGCAATGTATATTTCCACCATTAAGAGT
The DNA here is from genome assembly GCA_038089615.1 of Aureoboletus auriporus. Lineage (NCBI taxonomy): Eukaryota > Fungi > Basidiomycota > Agaricomycetes > Boletales > Boletaceae > Aureoboletus > Aureoboletus auriporus. The sequence goes on from JBBPLF010000115.1 coordinate 49,267, forward strand.
TTCACTCACTCTCCGTGGGTAAATGCCATGACACCTAGCTCGTTCATCAAAAGAGGGTCACTGTCACATGTAGTGTTCGCAGCATTCAGTGCCTCGTCGGCAAGCGCATGGTTTGACAACACTATTTGCTCCATTCCGACGAAGAGGAGGGGTAAATGAGACCTACTTGAAATCAATGACAAGTCCCACACGAACCAGAATTGACACGAACCCTACAAACATACGTGCACACGTAGAATACGCCGTCACTGCATGGTCATGCTCTCCTTCCAGGGCAAAGGTATGAGCGAAAGCTATCCACGCTGGTCCAAAGCGGGGGTCCATTAGTGAGGTTTTACTACTATAAATTAATAACGGAACCATCTCTTGTACTGCAATTACTAACCTAAAATACTGTCGCGCTTGCGACCATTTGTTCGAGCTGAGATAGTATACCCCAACAGCATACCAACTTATGGGGTTTTCAGGTTCCTTGTCGACAAGTTCGTGCGCTAAAACGAAAAGCTTGGAGTGCAGATAGGATAGATGATACATGCACGCAATGTGTAGTGGCATTGTGGCGTCATGAAATGCGACAAGATCAAGGATTCTATATGAAACGTAGTTAAATTTCGCCACGCCAAGTCTCTACGTGAAAGACTTGCCTGCTAGTGACTACAAAACAATCTGCCCAGCGAAGTTGAGTAAACAATGCATCTGCGAAGCTGTACAAAATATCTGGATTATCCGAGAGCTTGAAATCTTCCACAAGACGTCGCCGAGTGAGAGCATGCTCGTCCGCGTGTCTGTATTTCCGCAGTCTAGATGTATACATCAGCTGGATGAAGTCTGCATCCTCCTTAGTCTGCTCCCGGTACGCAAGGCCCTGAACGAACTCCCACTCTAAGTAAATGTTAGGAGCATGTAAAACGCTGACACTGATTCTCACACTTGCCTTCTTCAGGAGTCATCATCTCTCCACTGATAAGTTGATTGAACGCATCGTAACATTTGACATCCAAGGTCAAAGCCTCCATAAAACACAGCTTGGCTTGGTCTCCGCGATTGAGTTTGAGCATCAAAATACCTCTCAGGTGACACATCGATGCTTCAACCTAAATACCTGAGTGCATGATCACCACCAAATTAGTCACACTTGCCTTGATGCCGCCATCCACATTTGGAACTGACGCGCCACTTTTACCTGTCTAATATTAGCACTATGACATGATTGGAGCGACGGACGAATACCTGAGTGACGAAAAGGATTTGCCTCGCCAAGTATTTCAAGGGCATCTGACCAATTACCCTGTCTTACCTGACATTGCGCTGCGAGATAACGACAAGCGACACTCATGTCAACAAGCCTAGATACATTTTCCTGGAGCGTCTCCGAGAGCTTGATCAATCCTGCTGGGCCCATGGGGAGACGGGTAGATAGTTCAAGCTGGGTTTCCTTGCCCTTCCCCTTGGTATCCAGCGAGAAGGGGCGGACTGCAGAGGTGCCTATTACCGACTGATCGGTTCCGTTTGGGTATGGGTGTTCTGCGGTCTGGTTTTTGGTGGGAAACGGACGTGTCAACAATCGCTCCGCACGAGAGTATTGGTGAGTCATAAAGTATGTCTGGGCCAGCCAAAACGCGTCGTTTGGATCGCCTATAGGTTGCCCACGTGAGTGTAACAGACCCAAGATTTAGAGCAAGACGCACTTGTCCAGGAAAGTATCTTGTCACCCCAAAACGCGGCGGTTTCGTATAGATGCTGCATGAGAGCATCATGACGCCATAGACGCATGCGATCAACCATTCCCCATTCCCCGTCGTTGTCGTGATCTTGTTCCGTTTCCAAGTCTTGGAAGACATCCATTGTATCATTTGCAAGGGGATGGCGACTACCGCTGTCCTTGAATTTGCGGTGTCGTCTAGGAGAGGCACGTGGGGAGCTGGGGAGCATAGACCGGTTTGGATCGAGCGCAAGGGGACGCGGAATAGAAGAGGTGCTCATATCACCCGCTGTGAAGGAGGAAATCATAGGTTGAGGACCAAAAGAAAACGAAGAGCTGATCGAACTGCGATTTCTCGACGTTGCTGTTGATGGCAGGCGCGGTGCAACTTGGATGGCAAAACCGCCAAGCGGAGGCGGTGTGGAAGCCATCGTTGAAACTTTGAACCTTGCAAGTCTGTGAATCGGCTTGCCAGGAGTCGACGCGTCCAAAAGCACGTGACTATGAATGTCACTGCCACAACGTGTAATGATGGGTCAAGCTGGGACATATACATCGCTCCGTACGTTTCCATGTCTCCTCGATATGCATGTACTTATTAGACGCAAATCCTACGGATCATAACATAATTTTAACCAGAAACCTAAATATGAACATGCCAGGTCTGGGAACGGTGAATCGTGAGCGTTCTCTCTCATCTTAACCGTCTCGTGTCAAAGTCAACAAAAGATTCTCGATGCGTTGTTGACGATCCTTCCGAACACAGTTATTTAGGTGGTCAATATTGCAGCATCCACTGGCACTTGCCTGCATCTCCTTCATGTCATCTTGAAGGCGGCGAATGGGTAGATCCTGATATTGATCCAGCAAGGCTTGCACTCGTTGGAGGCTAGCTCCATTTTCCTGGTCTACAGCAGTATTCGGTCTCGAATGGGAAAACAGTTTTGAGAGCGGTGTTGTGGTGTCCAAAGATAAAATCTTTGTATTGCTAGACACATCCTGCAAAGTCGCCAAAGCGCTGGTTTTTCGTTTCCGTGGCGTGCGTGGAGTCTGCTGGTTGTCTAGCAGAGTCCTACGCCCGTATGGTGGCGATTGCGACAGAGGACTCCCCGGGAGGACCGAGACGGAACCTAGAGGTGCAATTTCTTCGTCCTCGTCATGGAACAAGGTGAAATCCCGTGATTCCTCAACCTCGAAGATCACATCATACAAATTAGCCGACTTCGATCCTACTAGATATTGCATGCTCTTCAAATGACGAGGGATGTTACGATAGAAGGTATGTTTGGAATATCTCTTGAATTCTTTCGTCCTCTGGCTAGATGCTAGATGGCGCTCGTAAAGCGCGATGATTATAAGAATTGGAAATGACTGATAAAACACTTAGCGGAGAAGATCAGACACAGGGAGTACGCACTGTGAGTTTGATCAGAAAAACGTTTGCAGTATGCAGTGCACGCGGTGAAAGAACGTAGCTCGCTGGCTTCAGTATCAAAAACGCGAGAATATTAAACGGAGGCTGATAGCTAAATAGCGCATCCGATTTCACTCTGAGCGGCGGTTAGTCAGCATGTTTCTTCAAATGAATCCATTTATTCGCCCACCCTTCAATGGTAGTTATGGCATGCTGGAACAGATACTTCTCGACAGTAAGCTATAATCAAAAAGAAAGAAAGAAAGAAAGAAACTCGCACCTCTTGATTGGAATTCTTGCACAAAAATGATTGAGCAAGAGGCATACGAAAGAGAAAGGGACAACGTACTGAATCAATTCGCGCCGCTGTGTTAGAGAGAATAGAGATGAGAACTGCAGGATAGGGGATTAGTTACGACGGAGCTAACATCAAAATCCACACACTTGTCAAGAGGAGAGTATTAGCCAGCACCGCAAAACAAGTCATGAGGATGGGACCGAGCACGGGATGAAAGCTCGACGCTTGCATGAAACTCAGACTGGTATTCCCGAACCAGATCTGTACCATCAGCCAAGCTATGCTTGTGACAGTCCATCGATCCGATGCTTTCTCTCAGTGAGGACGTGGACGTACACAATAAGCAGAATGACTTACCAAGCGTGTACAGGGTCAGGAGCAAACCAGAAAAGCAGGTCACAGCAATGCACATGAAGAACACGAAATCAGAAATCATCGCCCGTAGAGCACTAAAACAGATCAGATGACTTCCACGTTGTGTAGCTTACACTCACAGGACAATGACATTATTGACTATGGCGTAAAAAGCCAGACTAGGACGTATAACGTCGCAATAAATTCTGGACGATTCAAAGACAGGAACATACCGTGGAACAAGAATACAGGCACCACAGGCCAACAGATCAAATGCCAGCTTTGAAGTGTCGGCTGTTTAAGAGAATGAGGCTCCAAGTGCGTAACATCATGAACGTCGCACCTTCGTTATACATGAGCCCTTTCATGCGAAGCCCAACATACGACAAAAAGACTATGACAAATGACGTATCAAACACATTCCATACCTATTACCTATATGAGCATGAAATCTGTCCATAATAATGAAAGACTTGCATTAGATGCGTAAACTGCAAGATATCACAGAAGTGAGAAACTGCCCATTTGCAATCCAAGGGTCATACTCACTGCTCCAGCCATATTCTCGCAAAGCGGTGTATTCTTGCAACGTAAATGCAGTAGCAAATACTAGAAAGACTGATTCCCATGTGGATACACTCTCGATATGTTGCGCTGAGTGACATTAGCTCGGCCCTCCGGTTCTGAACAGTCGACATACTGCGCAAACAAAGCACGAAAGTCAGCATAAGCATCGCAATGTTTAAAAAGTGCAAGAAGTTTGAGTAACGAGGAACTCTGAGCCTAGATAGAGGGTGAGGACGAGAAAACGATACAAAACTATAGTCCGACCTATAATGGTCAAGAAACGGGGCCTTTTGAACATCATAGACCTCAATAGCACGTTGCTTGTAGTTGTCAGCAACAAGGGACCTATTTGCGACAACGGTAAAGACAATACGGCCAGTGTGCATATCGTCAATGACACTTTGCACGACGGGGGCAGCTAGAAAGGCCTTGGCTTTCGTTACTATTGCCATCTATGGGGATCTTACGAGATGTCAATGGCAATGGGTGATAAAATACGGACCTCAATCGCGCTCTGTGAGCTCTCAAGGGCTTCGTCTGTGCCAAGCACTTCCTTGACCTCTTCCACTACGTCCAGCGGTGCCCCGGCCAATGGATTCCAAAGCGTGGTGAGGACGGCGACCAGCTGGATCTTGCTAGATGCAAAGTGACTAAGGAGTTTCAGCGCGAGGATCTCACAAAGCGTGGCCCGAGAAAAAAGGACACTCGAATGGGCCAGCTCCGATGGGGTACGGGAGAGAAAGTAGGACCGAACAACCATGCAGGCATAAACAACCGCCATGTTCTGTAGTCGTGCATACTTCAATACCAATGGTCGGACGACAGCGAAATTGACATCGGCAGCGGTGAGTTGCCTGTCGGTGTAGCACGTGTTGTCAGGGATGTCGGGTCAATGTGTGCGGAAGAAACTCACTCCCAGCTCAACGGAGTGTCTGGGACGAACATGTGAGCGGTGATAAATCGGTTCCAATGAATAGACGAACCTATGGAACTCTTAGAGCAAGTTAGAACAAGAAGACGACAAGGGGGCAATGACTGACAGTGATTTCTTTTTTCAGATACGGTATCAATGGAAACACCTTGAGCGTAGCCAAGAAATCTTGGGTTGGGGGTTGGTCCTGACCCAGTTGTTGCTCAAAGTCCATGGTGTGTTGAGGTGAGGCAGCACTGAAGTTCCGGAATCCAATGCGGAACAAACGCTTCATTATACTTTGCTTGCCATATTAGATACAAAGCCTATTAAACAGGGGTTACGTTCTTGTTCTCGGTTCGGAAGCTGATACTTAAACTGGTTCATGCTCTGACCTTCCTTCATCTTTCCTTTCTCTCTCCCGAACCATGGGATGCTGTTTTTCTGAACCGGTCGATTTCGATTCTGAAGTCAATCTCTTTCACTTCGAGCTCCATCGAGCTGTCGGCAAAGGCGCTTTCGGAAAGGTATTACGCGCCGCAACTTGCTGTACGACACATGATTCACCACCCCTAGGTCAGAGTAGTCGAACACAAAAAGACAAAGCAGGTATATGCACTCAAGTACATCGACAAATCGAGATGCGTCAAACAAACGGCCGTAGCAAACGTCATTCAAGAGCGTCGTCTTCTCGAAGAGGTACGTCTGCATGCCGCCTGGTCATCCCATTCGGATCATCATCATTGTTTAGGTTGACCACCCTTTCATCGTGAATCTACGATACGCTTTTCAAGACGATGACAACTGCTTTTTTGTCCTGGACCTTATGCTCGGAGGTGACCTTCGATGTCAGTCACGTCGTCACTGTCCTTGTGTGTGCATGTGACACTCAAATTTCTTACCCCAGTTCACCTCGAACGCACCGGAAATCTCTCTGAGAGTATTGTACGTTTTTGGATGACAGAACTCACATCTGCCCTAGTTTATCTCCACAAACGGAGGATCATTCACCGGTATGCTTCGCTCCCGGTTACACATTTGTCCTTGGTGACGTTAGATTCCTTCAGCGATATAAAACCAGATAACATTCTTCTCGATGCTCAAGGTCATGCACACATCACAGACTTCAATGTTGCCATTCACTACTCCGAGCGGCGTTTGCACACCAGCGTCGCCGGTAGCATGGCTTATATGGCTCCGGAGGTAATAGGGAGGAAGGGATATACCTGGTGTGTAGATTGGTGGAGTCTTGGAATCACTGCATACGAACTTCTATTCAACAACCGACCGTTCGATGGACGCACCGCCGAGAAGATGAGAAAATCCATAACGAACGACACCTTAAAGTTCCCCGATGATGTAAGCCAAAAATGTAGTTCGGCAGGCGTCAGCTTTATTCAGGACGTAAGTCGGTCACTTTCCGTGATATAGACTCGGTCACGAGATGTGGATCCGTAGCTCCTCGAACGTAATGTGAACCAGCGCCTTGGTTGTAAACCCGGAGGCGCGGGCTTCCAGGACATCAAAGATCATCCATGGTTCTCAGGAGTCGATTGGGATAATTTGACTACCAAGTCAGCTCAGTCTCCATTTATACCCGATGTCAGTGCACTATTACCACATATTGTACGGTTCCTTGACCTCACAGATGTAGGCGAACAGGGCAAATTTTGACGTTACACATGAACTTGACGAGTTCTTGATGGTTGAAAAGCGACTTACCCACTCGAAGCGCAAGGCCAACCCCAACCTGGACAAAATGAAGCCCGAATTCAGACGATTGGAAGAAGAGCGAGTATTTCTGTCCTGGACACGACTTTATACTCATCTTCTTCAAGGTTTACTGTCTACGATTTCATGTCTACCAAACGCAGATCATATTACCCTCACAATCAACCAGTTGCAACTGTCGCTCGAATCTCTGACTCACCCGAACGAGATCGGTTCATCTCCACACAATCGCAAACGAACACTATTCAACCGACTGCCACGATCGCCGAACGTACATTGGCTGAACGCTCACTTGCCGGATCGCCCGCACCCGAAACGACTGGGATAGACAACATTCCTTTCGTCGCCACCTTTGAATAGGATTTTTATTGAATATTTGGTCACGCCAGAGAGTATTGGGACACGGTCAATTGTATCTGCCCGCTCTGCTGCTACTTGAGCACGCTGGCATAATGGAACTACTACAGTGTACACTGTACTTTACATGTAACTAATAATTGTAACCTTCGTTTATTTATATCAAGCTCAAGGTTTCATAGCAAGTTAGCGATCAGATTTGGAGTCAAGATTGGACGATGACGACGACAACAAAATAGGCTTTTCCAGCCCAAAATTAGAATTCGAATCTATGGGGAGAACGCGCTGCAGAAGTGCGACGGGTGTATCGACTACATAGCAAGGTACGGAAGTGCCCAATCTACGCCCTGCTTGTGCACCATCATCAATCCAAGTATAACTGGGAGGTACCACAAACTGGTATGAAATAACGATCTCGCCTGTTTCTCTCCGCATGAACGCCAAAACGCAGTAGCGGATCTGACCCAGAAGCAATTGGGCAGAAGCGAGGTTAGTGCAAATGTCCACGTCGTAAGGCCAGAGAGCGGGACCAGTATCGAGCATATCGGTACCAAAAGTAACGCGTGTCGCAGGCTAACCAATGCGTTTTTTTGTGGAGACAGGACGGAGAGCATCTTGTACCCTGCTTGGGCGTAGGATGCCCGGATGAGATGGGACAAGGAGTTAAAGTGAGGAAATTGCCAGCTGTAAAGCAGCATGAACAACGAGAGGGCGCCAAGCGGGTTGTCGATCATGGATATGTCGAGAGGGATGTCTGTGAGGAATGGAGGAAGGAACAACTTGACCGGGTAGTCCAACGTCGGAAGTAGTTTCCCCCCACAGGCCGTCCAGCCCATCAAAGGAGGTAGCCCACCGACCACTGCACCAACCCACGTATTTGAAATGCTCTTGCGCTTCAAATACGTGTATAGACCTGCATAAAGACATATATTTGTCGCTCCGATGGCAGCTGTCAAAGGATTCGTCATGGTCCACAAGAGTACGGGACCAGTGATGCCAGTTGCAATAGCAAAACAGGTTGCATGTAGAGGGCTGATTGCGCGCCGCACTAACGGGCGTTGGCGAGTGCGAGCCATTTGTGCATCGTAAGGGACTTCTTGCAGTTGATTCAGCGTATTTGCTGACGCAGAACACAACGCAGTCCCAATAGCAGTGGACAGTAATATCGGAAGAGTGGTAGGCATCGGAGAGAGTGCGACTCCAGATGCAGCCGTTAGCACGACCAATATGGTGAGTCGCGTCTTGGCAAGCTGAGCGTAGATACTCAAGAGACGTTTGGGGGTAAGGACGACATTCTCTCGGAAGGTTGGAAGGGGCTCCACTGGACTGCTCGCTAAGCGAACAAGATTTCGAGCACCCCAGCGATCGTTGTGAAAGAAGTAAGAAGCGAAATCCTTTCGGGAAGGGGTGGTCGGACACGGTCTTTGGCGGATGGTGGTGGAGAAGAGACGACAAGAAATGGCAGAGCGACTACATGACGCGATGGCCAGAAAATTCCTCATGTCGTGCTGCAGAAGGTCAACGTATCAGCAAACCTGATTCCACATGTAAGAATGTACTGAACACACCCACGACGAGAGCGCAGACCACTTACGAGGCGGAGTTTGAACCAGGATGCTGTTTCGGCCACTGTTCCCAGCACTTCCGTTCGTTTTGAAGTCCTTGTGAAAAATAACAGACACTCGTCCAATCTACGATCTTCCCGTGTACGGTGAATACTATTCTGCTGATATAATATATTCACACACCGCCAAAAGGCATCTCGGCCAAGTGTTCAGAGATTCACGTACCATGTCGAATGTCCGAACACTCCTCAAAGCCAAAAGACAAGAGATAAGGATCGACCATCCCTTGGCATCTTACACCTCCAGTGGACAATTGCGCTGTATCGTCTGCGAGACAAGCATCAAACATCCATCCGCTTGGGACGGGCATCTGGGGAGCAAAGCGCATCGCACAAATGCAGCCCGCATCAGGGAGGAAGAGAGGCAACGGAAGGAGCTGGAGTTGGAAGAGGAAGCCAATCGTTTAAAGCGAAAAATACCCGACGACGATGATATGGACGGCGACATCAGAAGTACTGCCAAAAAGTCGAGAGTCGCCTCGCTGTCTCAATCATCACCATCCAACTTACCTCCGGATTTCTTCTCTGACCCATTACAAATGCCTCTTGCTTCGTTCAATGACTCGGACGACGAAGATGAAACAGGTGGGAGGGTAGCTGTTCCCTTGAAGCCGACAGCTGGAGGTGCAGACTCTTCGCTCGAGCAAGAGTGGATACAATTCCAACAATCTATCATCAACCCGCCCGACACAGTCACCACCTATGATCACGCCACGGTATTTGCTGAGCCCGAGCTTGTCCAAGAGTCCTCCATGGGTCTCCCTAATCACGATGGTGAAAATACCCAGCCCGTGGCCAAAGTAGGTGAAGAAGAGAGGCGGCGGAAAGAGCAAGAAGAACGAGAGTTGATCATGGATCGTCTTATGGACGAGGAACGTGCACAAGAGGAAGCGGATATGAAGGTTACTATCATGAAAAACAAGTTGGAGGCGCTCCGGAAGAGACGGGAAGCATCTCGATCCGCAAAGTCCAACATAGGAATCGCTTGAGCGGCTCAAGGTCGGCACTAGTACACAATAGCGCGACGCAAGGCGAGCACAATATTTTGTCGCTAATACTGTCTAGGTCCAAAGTAGTACGTACTTGGCTTGTGACTGAACGTATGTATAGAACAAAGTATCAGCAGCTTCGCCGAATGGCTCAGTCGGAAGGTGCCGAGTAGGTCAACATCGTGCAAGCGTCCATTGGTATCTTCACTGTTACTTTTGTCCTCACTCCTCGTTCTCGTAACTCGGCTGAGATGCCAGCCAGTTTGGTGCACTTAGTCCTCGAGCTCTTTCGGTGTGGAAAAGATGATGACGTGTTGGATGTCATTCGAGTAGGACGTCCAAGTTGGCAGCACCTATAGGCCGAGACACGCGATTGTTGTGCAAAATCTTGGACTTGCACGGTATCGTGGCAGAAAATAGAAGCGTCTGGCGTTGACGTTATTGCCAATTCAGAAGCGCAAGACCGCCCGAAAGAGCGAGCGAGACGCACCTTGTCAAAGAAACTCGCAATGTTTCGGACATGATCTTCGAATTCCAAATCGATCATGCGATCCATTCGTCCATACAAAGATACTTGCAATCCGACTCATGTCGGTCAGTCGCAACGATAATGGCAACCAGTAGCTCTTCTCGCCCAAAAATATACCACCGATACATAACTGTATTCAGTGGTGGGTATGTGCGATCTTTGCGGATGGAGGTCGTCCATGAGAGCATGTTTTCGTAGGTTTACGTGGCGAGTTCGCGTAGAGGGTGATACCAAGGAGACCTGCGCCACGGGCATAGGGGAGACAGATGCAAGGGTTTTTGCGGAACGCGTGAATAGAATTCTGATCTGGGACGTGGCTGTTAAGTGGTGCGGAGAAGCGAGAAAGTGTACGGGGTGGGCATGGTTGCATCGGATGAAGCGGAGAAGGGGGCATCAGAACTTCGAGGGTAAGGATAAAGTGGTGGAAGTGGTGGCGGAAGATGACGGTGACAACGAGTACTCTAAGGAGAAATCTAAAATGATTGCAGGCACGGGCAAAACGTCGGGATGATCCTGGAAAACAACAAAATGATAAAGTTGCGCAACTACATCATTGTCTCCTCGCCTCTTTACACGATGACGAATTCCGATGTCCGAACTGCGCATTCTCTAACCCATTTACAATGCACGTTCAAAGTGAATCCGTTTCGCCATCGGTGTCTGCACGACTGACCGAACGACTCCCAGGTTCGTCGCGTTGCAGGAATTCACTAATATCACTATCAAGACCAAAATGGTAAAAAGGTGGAGCACGGGCACAACCTCGGCCTGACCACCCACAGCGCGTCTAGGAGTGCGCCTGAACGGAGAGTCGTCCAAGGTCAAATTGGAAAAGACGGTTCATCATGCAATCACTACCACCTCACGCGCTCACGCGCACCACAGTTCGATCGCACAGTCATAGCGAATGCGTGGAGCGCCAACTAAACCCTGTATGGCCATGACAAAGATGAACCTCGTCGTCCCCAAAGTGGAGCTCGAGGACTAGATGACGTATCCGGGGTCGAATTGACTCGATTGAAATGCGCGTTGCAAGTTACATATCTTTTTCCTACGCGTTGGTGTGGTAATAACGAGATGCTCGAAGACTTCAACTTGTGTGGGTCCCCGTGGCCAATCGATCAGGGCCATTCACGTGGTCACGCTTAAACTGACTCTTTCTGTAAAACTATCCGACTTCAAGTTGAATATTCTTTGCGTGGACAACACGAGCTGGATGTGAGGGGTACTTGCTAGTAGTAAGAATGGGACGATGTGTTGATTGACACTGAAAATATCGTTGTCGTCATGGTATACTTGGACGTTCAAATTGGTGGGTAAGTTAAATCTACAGTGCTACCGTGACTAGTATCTACATGACAGGAATGCACGAACGCGTTGGAGCGGGGCTTTTTGAATGTGCCTTGCTTTGAGAAAACCTCTTTGAATATACCCTAACTTCTGAATGTGAACTTGGTGCGGCTGCCACAGGTTGTCACCGCCGATGCGCATATAAATGCTGCCATTCAATATGACTACACGATGTTCACCTTGTCGTTCTTCGTGAATACTACTATCCTTTCACGTCCCAGTGTTCCTTCTACCAACCTAATGAACCCATGGCGTCCGTCGTACAGGAAGCTTCAGGCGTTCTGCTCAATGATTACACAACCCGTACTCTCGTTGATCCAAGTTGGCCTTCCGCTCATTGACCTTATTATTCTTCCTAGTTATAATCATCACTGCCGTTAGATACGATTATAGTAAGTATCACACATGATCGTGTCATGCAAGAAAATTATCGTCAGTCCTCACATTCTCTGATGAAGTATGCACCATTTCATTCGCATTAATTGTGTGAAAGCGACTGGTCATCAATGTTTCCAAGTAGCATATGCTTGGGTCAGTGGATGCTTCTCTGTGATCATGATGTATTTTCATATGACTACAGAACAGGCCTTGGACACGTGTGTCTACATTATTCTTTCTGGTATCTGAACTCAGATCATCTTCGAGATCCTCTATTGGTCTTTACCCTTCAGGCTCGGTATGTTGGGTTGTTGTTCGTCATGTATGTGGTGAATGCTTGATGTGATATATGTCAATTGATCCCCCGGTTTCTTGGCTAGGGGCTAATGTAATCTGTATGTTCAAATCTTCAAATCTGAAGCTATTTAGCTGACATCGCCGAATGAAAGTGGGGTCATCATTCCTCCCTGGCCCTGAAAAGGTATTTCCGTATTCCATTGAATATCGTCAAATATACTAAACTTTCGATTCCGGGCAGAGGTATGTACTCATCATTTTATATTGATCAATGACACGTTTCAAACCAGTTGTGAGTATGTTTATGCGATGTTTTCGATGACCACTCTCACCAAGGACAATTTAAAGGCGTTATAGTTCTTAGTTTGGACAATTGGGCCTACTGGTTTTTTTTAATACCGTCGCAGATTGTGAGATGTCATGCTCACTTTCGAGAAAGATAAGTCTCATTGGTCGAGGCAGTAGCAATGATCCTCCATATGTGGGTATTGTATGGTCGATCCAGGTTCATCCTTGTCCCACTTCTGACACTCTATGCTGCCGAGACAATCGGGAATCTAATCGGTTGTGTCATTGTGACGAGCACCTCGAATGATCTCATGCGTATGTAAAATATGCCCGTGTATCGTACACATTACACTCACCGGACACATCCCGTTCTGCCGAAAATGTAGAAATCGCTCACGTACTTGACTTTTCTTTTTGCACAGAAAGCTCTGAGCCTATTTTGACTATATTGGCCCATATTACCGACGCTTCACAGACTGCTCTCGGTGCATCAATGTGTTTGTTCGTTGTCAATCGATTCATCAAGGTGGGGAGTTCAAATGTACAGAGTAACTAAGCATATCCACCTGAACCATTACATGATGCTTCTCGTCAGAGAAGGTACGCTCTACTTTTTCGTGTATGTCCCTATCTTATCATTCCTTGCCTTTCCTCTTCCGTGCAGGGCAGGCTGACGGCGACTTATCACACATAGCATTCTGGCACATACACTTATCGCCATGCTAATTTACTACAGGAACCCTGTCACCGTACGGATGGCAGGCTGTACTGATTGGAATGATGTCAGAAATACTTCCCTGCACTTTGATCCCTCGATTCATCTTGAACTTGCCATTCAGTTTAACATCATCCCCTGGCCATGGCGCTGCTGCGAGCACGATCTTGTTTGCGATCAAGTTGCCAGTGGACAGGACGAGGGAGCAGAAGTCGAAGGCGACGAACAGAGGAAAGATATAGAATTAGAAGAAAGGGAAATCCAGGGTGCCAGGTGCATGCATCCGCCAAAGCGCATATGAAGTAGTACAACCCATCTGTTCTGACGCGAAAGAGGGAGAGGATTTGGAAGAAATACAGCTGGTGGGAAGGGAAGTTCCATGGTGCTGGGCTGCATGTGAAATCATGAGTCAAAACACACTGTTAACTTATCTCTGTCATACCACCTCAACCATTCACCGGAATTCAATGCAACTAGTACCATTCGACTCAGAAAAGCCTATGGATTGCGTTCTGCAGTGACTGGAAGAAAAAAAAACGAGTTTTCGCAATCCTGAATTTCACAGTGCCAGGATTTTTTTCAAAGGCTGGTATCTCACCTTTCTATGAGTATCATGCTTGATTCCACATTCTAGACATTCCACGAGGACATCAGATCTCAACTGAGATCCAATGGGCCATTGTATGCCTCTCAAAGTTCCTCAACTTAGAGTGAACTGCTATTGGCCTTGATCTGTCAATCGGTTCAGTCAGACACACCATTTCATACTTCAATGCCCATGGAACAGTACCAAACCCAGGGGAGAAGGTTGTCCCAAAAGAACGACAAGGAAATTGGCATCTATGTGATGCTGCAGATTGATTGGCTGATAAACACCTAGAGTACCTCACAAGAATTGGTCAGTATAACCTCCAGCAATTTATTTTTGTGGATAAGAGTTCTGTTGATCATCGCACAACATATTGTGGTTGTGGTTGTGCACCGTTCTTTATTAGGAGATCATGGACCAGATTCTAGCTGCTCAACATCTCCAGCTTTCTCTAATGCAACAACTCTGCTTTCACCATCACTTGACAAAATTCCCTTTGCTAAAATACCTAGCATGTCTGCTTGGCTCAAGTCACTTGATGATCACGAGGAGCAGGGAAAAAAGATAACATCAACTTTTCTTGGTTTGCTCCCATTTTTGAGCAAGAAGGTTTTGTTTGTCTCTCACAACTCTCTGGTGACTTTATATCATGAAATGAGCATCAGGAAATGCTTTCCATTCCTCGTGGTACTGCTCTCCTTATCATGCAATATGCAAAGCAAGACTTACAGAAATTGGCATTAGAGGTGATCAGAGTCACTCCCTCCTCATGATTAGAGTGTTCATTGTTCATTTACACACCAATATACATTGATTTTTGTGCATACTGAGCAAAAATGTTCTCTGGCTGGAGATTC
>JBBPLF010000116.1:0-64127 GCA_038089615.1 Aureoboletus auriporus
TAATGTCAAGGAAGTAAGTACGACACCGGTTCACCTCTATTGCATTATTCAAACTCGCGCGTAGTTTTTGGATGAGTTCAAAAGATACATTGATCCTATTGGAAGGCAAGACCTTTCGGCCATGGTCGCGCTTAAAAATGAAGATTTTACGAAGCGTGGCCTGCCAATCAATGACAGCCTTGACATTTGGGACAACAGGTATCGCAATTTCATACCCTGCAGCTACAGTACACGAGTGGGCTTACAACGCGGCCTGCTTGCTAGATATTATAACCGGGTTTGTGTGGAGCGCAACTTAAAGCTGGATGATTCTCTCGTCAAAGAATACTTTCCTGTTTCGTTCATCGTCCCATCCATGCTTGACATATACCAAAATCTTCTCGGGGTCGAATTTGTGGAGGTCGACGGTGAGACGAAGGATGTATGGCACCCTGGTAAGACACCACCACACGGTTTCCTTGGATATGTAAAGGTTGATTATGCAGATGTCCAACAGTTCGCGGTTTGGGAAAAGGACGCACAGGACGAGTCGGGTTTCGTCGGGTATTGCTACCTCGACCTGTTCCCTCGTGGTAAGGATGTTAGAGTTTTGGCCCGACGACGTGCATATTATTTACAATATTCCCAGAGGCCAAGTTCCCTCATGCTGGTGTATTTTGTATTACCCCGGGTTATGAGCTTCCTGACGGAAAACGAAACTATCCTGTTGCAGCCATAGTTGCTAATCTCGCGAAACCGACGGCGGAGCGGCCAGCTCTCATGCGGCACTTTGACCTCACGATACTCTTCCATGAAATGGGTCATATGTTCCACGAATTATTGAGTCGAACACGATATTCACGATTCCACGGAACGGCTATCGCCCTTGACTTTGCTGAAGCGCCATCACAGATGCTCGAGAATTGGTGGAGTGTATAGTTCCGCTTCGTGGTACGTGACCACTCAATCCCTCGGTTGGCAGGTATTGGGAGCCCGAAGTGTTAAAGGAGATGTCAAGCCATTACAAGACGCAAGAACCGTTGCCTGACGACCTGATCACCAAGATCGTTTCAAGGTGTGGATATATACGTTTCAAATGCGCGTATGGCCTGGAGATTGATCCACGCGCATAGTCGCTACGTCAATTGTGGGCTTTTCTATCTTCGCCAGATTGTCTTTGGGACCTTTGATCTGGTCGTACACAATAACAGCTTAGGCGCGAAAACAGACTACACCAAGTTATGGAACGAATTGAGACAAGATATCACGCACCTCCAAGGTGGAGATCAACCTGGCCAGTGTGGTTTTCAACATATTGCTGGCGAATATGACGTTGGATACTATGGGCATGGCGTTCGACCTTTCTTGGAATACAATCAATCTGACGTGTTCGTCGATGACATCCTAGATACGCCTACTCGCTCGTATTCGCTGCAGACATGTATGCAACCGTATTCAAGAGTGCCCCGCTCGACCCCAATTTGGGAAAGTTATATCGTGACAAGATTCTCCTTCCTGGCGGGAGCAAAGACGAGATGGATTTGCTCGAGGTGTGTCTGTTTTCGATGTATTCTACAAGGGACCATGTATACTAAACTTCTCTGGTTCGTGATAGGACTTTCTAGGGCGTAAGCCAAACCCAAAGGCGTTCATCAATGGCATCGAAACGGCTGTACGATCTGCGTAGCGATTCGGAATACTTAGGGTGTTTGTAAATCTGTAATCTCCGAGATGTCGATGAATGTAAATGTTCGTCGCGAACCGTGTATCGATATGTCAGGACTGTACGTAGTTACCAGGGAAAACCCCCTCCGCTCCGTTCAGGCGGCCAGTCCACCAATCCTCCTGACTTTCTGTCTTCTTCACAATCTCAATCCGATCGCCTGTCTTGAATGATAAATCACCGTCGGCCTGAATATCAAGACACGATAGTTCAATGGGTGTACCTAGTGAGTCGGAGGAACTACTTCGTACCTGCGCATCGAAATCGTACAGCGCCGTGACGTACTCGGCCACAGGTTCAGGTTTCGGTTTAGGCTTAAGTGGTGGTGGTGGTGGTGGAGGCCGTTTGGTCGCAGCAGCAGCAACGCCGTTTCCATTATTCGAGGGAGAATAGGGAGGTGGTGGGGCGATTTGCTGGGTAGGTGGAGGAGGTGGTGCCTTTTTCATAAACGACGAACTACCATACGCAGGTGGTGGCGCGGGGCGCGAGGAAAAACTTGCGGAGGTGGATGCGGTTCCTGCACTGGGGGTCCGTCCTATAGGTGCGACACCAAGTTCCGCACGCTTTGCTTGAACGAGCTTGGCTGGATCAAAAGAAATGAGTGGGAGGTTGGATAAACAAGTTATTGTCTACGTACATGTAGAGAGTATTCGTTTGCTGATGCCGAGGTCCTCGATTTGGCTGAAAGCGTCCGTGCGATTGTTCTCATAATCAGACTGGATCTGCGAAGCTGGGCCGTTGGTGACATTGTATTTACCCTCAGAGAACGAGTTCAGCTTCTCGAGGAATAGATAGTAAATATTGAGCCTGACAAGTTCACTTGAAGGATTTCGAAAAGAATCTGGAAAGAGACATACTGCATGTAATAAAAGGAGTGGAATAAAGGGTCGATGAACTGGGTGGCAAGTTGCATGAATCGAGGAAGATCTTGCTTGAGCGTGTTGTTGATGTAATCATATTCGTTCGTCGCTACTTCAAAGTCTTGCTCTAGCTAAGAATGCGTGTTAGAAAGAGGGTTACCCTGTGCACTGGTCAACAAACCTTGAACAGGTTCTTTTCGTCACTCAAGCTCTTCTCCTTCTTGTCTCGAAGCTTGGTTAATGAGTTGTTGAATCGATCATAATCAATCAACTTGTGGTCGCGCTTGGTAATTGTCTTTCTGACAGCCTTCAATACGCCCTGAAACTCCTTGACGGGACCAATTACACGACTCTCAATGAGTTCGAGCTCCGGCGCTATGGCAGAGCGGAGTTCATCCAAGTGCTGAGCGTAAGATGGAGTGTTGGCGATGGTGGCAGCAGAGTCGGGAAATTTGCTGCCTATACTGAGTTCTCCCGAAATTGGTGAATAGAGGAAGTTGAAGTGGTTTCCAAAGCCATTAGCACCGGTTAACAACGCTGTTAAATGGAGGCTCGATATTGACAGTGGTCGGAACATCAGTAGGGATTGCGCACCTGTGACTGCCTCGGTGTAAGCCTTTGTATCCTTGATGAGCTTCTCGGTGGATTGCTCGAGAATGGAGAAGTGAGCGTTGTAGTCATCGAATTCGGGATCAGATGACTCTGAGATGAACATCAGATTATTCGCAGCAATATGAGAACATCGCTCCCTGACTCTTTGAAAAGCCGACTTTCGAGGTGACCAAGTGAGGTGTACTGTGTGGAATAGCTTAGCTGCTGAGCGAAAGCAACGATGGACAAGATCTACTGCGCAGATGCAACGCATTCGGCTAGAGTAGGTCTGCTGGAACAACGAGAAGAGCATGCTCACCGCTTGATAGCTTTGGTGAATCCTTTCATAACGACCGTGTTGGTTGAATACCGAGCAACCAAATCACTTTGAGAATGCAAAGGCGTGTATCAGATGGTGACAGTCTACGAATAGAACGATTATGTCAGCAAAATCACATTTATCAGGCTCCGCTTTGAACGGACAATCAAAACTAACTTGAGAGGGTCAAAACTGACTTGAACTTTAGCATGCAGGTCATCAAGTATCCGACGGATGAGTCGTCGTTAACTTGGCGGCCAAAAGCCTCAAGCCATATTCGAGGATGACAGTCGTCTCCTCCGACGATCAAAAACCTGCCCAACCGTGACTCCCACGTATGATCAGTGATGTGATGTCTATTCTATGTTCTAGTATGAATGGTGCAAAAAATCATGTGTTTCTAATCGCGACGTCATCGAGTTGGTATCCATATAAGTATGACATCACCTGGATCCATGTACATTCTCCTTCACCATTACAACAATGCGCCCAATCATCATCCCCAGTTCCGCCTGTGGATTGCGTACCAATCTTGGGTTGTACTCATGTACCCGTCGCCGCATTCACGCTACACCGCAGGCGTCAGAATCTGCCAAAGATAAATTATCAGCTGCGGCGGACAGGGTATGGTTTATCTTAGCCTTCAGAGGGCGTGATCGAGAATTTCGAGCAGGTCAACAAGAAAGTTGGAAAAGGTTTGGCCAGCGCGATAGAAACGGGCGAGAAAGCCACGGAAAAGACAAAGAAGGTGCTAGGTAAGTAAGTAAACTCCATCGATACCCACTGTGGGTGACGCGACCATGTCTTAGGAGTAACGGCTGAACATGCAAAGGAAACGGCAGAGGGGGCGAACAAGGGAGCAGATCGAGTGGTACATAAAGCCGAGGAGGCGGGTAATGAAGTACGAGCTCACCACTTTCCCCCCGCGTAAAGCGCTCTGACATCCATCTCTGGAAAGGTCGCCTCAAAGGTCAAAGAAACTGGGCATAAAGCACAGAAGGATCTGTAACCGACGTTAGAACGTGGCTAATTCCTTGTCTTGTTTGCATCAGAACTCTTTACAAGGAGTCATGTAGTTTTAGTTGATTCACCTGCAAATACTCGGCAACGTATGCATACCACGTTGATCGAATCGACGCTCAGCGCTCAGCGTTTAACGTTCAATGTTCAACCGCAAGTGCGGTACGGAGTAATAATGACAATCAAGAACAGCTGTCAACGGGACCCATTCAAAACCTAGAGTCGCCATCCGTTGCCACATGAGAATCGGTTGCTACGCCATGGTCCATGACTCGGACAGATGATCAAGAATAATTTTGAACTAGCACAGAAAAAGGGTTAGATATTCTAGATCTGTTCCGCAGCTACCACGAGTGAGTGCCTTTGTAAAATAGCTTGTGGCATGTGCGAAAGGGGGAGAGGGTAACAGGGCCGGTGATTGGCCCTGAGACCCGCTGTGGATAACCATTCGGTACTCAGTTTCCAGAAGGATAAAACACGGCAGTACATATCATGACTGTTGCTGGGAAAATCATGCCGGGAAGCGCGGCTCTGAGTAAGAAGTGCAGGGAGCCGAAATTGTAGTGTGAGGTTACTCGCTTGCATCACTGACTCGACAGTGGACATCCCGGACACCGGGTCCATCTTGTCTAATAAGGTACATTGAAGTTAAAATGTCAGTGTGATATTCATCGCGGTTAGAACGGGGCGCATGTCTATGTAGAGTTTGATTGTCATCATCGATGATCCGTCAGGGCCTTTACCTAGGAGTGTGGAAGAATATTTAACATACCTGCTGGAGTTGTGCGGCAACTTGTGCCTGCCTTGAATAATGTTTATCGCTTCCGAACCCATAAACTGCCACGTTCATGACGCGAGATGGGAACATGATTCAGACATACAACTGCGGGAGTCGCAATAGGACTACTAGAGGAAGCGCGTGTACCAGCGAGTCGCACCTCGAACCTGTCTACGGATCAGCAGCACCAGTCAAGGAAAAGTTGATGTTATAATAACAAGAAAATCCAACCCACATTAAATCCTCACGAGTGCCATCCGGCACTCGATACTTGAATTCCAAAAATGTGTTGGGGTTACCTCTGACTAGTCGACCGATAGCTGAATGAGCTTGAGATCATCACTTCGGGTTGGAATTGGGTTTGACGACGTTGAATTCAACTTCCCACGAATGCTTGGTACTAGTCGGTAAGCTTTTCCCACTGACCTTAAGCATGACCTTGCCGCCAGTGTTCTACCACTATTTTCAAACGCCTCTTCCTTATGCGAGGACGCTTGCTTTGCAAGAAAAAATTCATCAGATTCAGCTTGCTTCACGACGCGCATCGTCCCATCATGATATCCTCTTGTTATTGCAACATCGGCCCGTCTACACGTCAGGACGACGGCAAACCGAACACGAACTTGAGAGGGAGCACGCTCGGCTGACGAAGATCGGCGCTGACTTTGTCATGACTTCCAGAGGCGGTCAACTAACGTACCATGGACCTGGCCAACTCGTTGGATACCCTCTCCTTGACCTCGGTCGCACGTCTCCCCCCATCGGCATACGTGAATACATATGCAAAATGCAAAAAATGATTCAAAACTATCTGTCGAGCACGCACAAACTCGAGTACATTCCCTCGGAGCACACTGGTGTATTTCTGGACCCTGCGACAAAGATCGCCAGCATCGGCGTCCAAGTGCGTCATCGACTCACGATGCACGGGTTTGCAATGAACGTCACCCAAGAACCTCTGGAGTGGTTTGATAAAGTGGTCGCTTGTGGTCTCGCAGATGTGAAAGCTGGTTGCATAGCGTTGGGGGCTCGGGAGCAAATTCAGGTCCATGACGTAGCAGAAGGTGTGGTGGATGCATTTGGTCGGTCGTATGAGAGGGATATGGAGAAGCTCGATTTGGAGTCTGCGGGCGAACTTGCGACAGCCATCCTTGGATTAGAGCAAGAGGCCCTGGAGACCGGAGACTGGCGTAGAGTCCCTGCCTGTCCGGACGGACCTGGATCTATATAACTTAAGTCTCCTTACAACTGTCTCCAGTGTGGAACGATCAATAGACATCGATGGCGGCGGTACTGACAACCCGAGGACATAGATCGATGATGTCATCGAGCCTGAGAGAGTAACCTTATAGTATTACTATTAGTAATATCTTCACGACGCGGCTTCAAGAAAGATCCTTTTTTCTCTGTCCCGAGGTGAAAGCCCAGCCCACCAAGTTCTACACCATTCCGACCACCACCCTTCGAATCCCCTTTCATCCACCCTCTGACCCTAGATTTCAGTTGCGTGTTTGACAGATTTCAATTTGTCGGACAATCCATGTTGCCCCCTCTGGATGTCGTCCAATTTGTTTTCGATGATGAAACCAAAGTGGACAACATCCAAAGTGAGTTGGCTGTTGTGTGTCGGTGAACTACCGGGATGCTCCCCTTGAGCCCCTTCAATATTGATATGGGCTCCGCAACCCCCATCTGGTACTTCTGCTGTTATTGTCCCACGGCCCACAGGGGCTTCAACGTCCTTCACTCAATACCTCCACCATTCCGGAGTCGAAATCCAGTAAGGTCGCACTCACTGCTTAAGACTTTAACTAATTCTTGTAGACGTCTAGTTGAACGGAAAGATACTCCTAGACATGCACGTACTCATCCTTGGGGCCACAGGTACAAGTGGTACACTACTCGTACAGGAAGCACTCGACGCTTCACACACCATCGTCATTTTCGCTCGCTCTCCAGAAAAGCTCACGGATGACATCAGAAATGACCCTCGGATAACGATTGTCAAGGCCGAACTAGACGACGAGCCTGCACTCTCGGCAGCGATGGAAAATGTAGACGCTGTTCTCTCAGCTCTTGGTCCTAAACTATCATCATATGGGACATATCCAAGCGGCAATCCTCTTGCCGGTGCATATTCGTTGATTATCAAGGTCATGGTAGCGCACAACGTCAAACGCCTCATCGCTCTCGGCACCCCCAGCATCACTGATTCTCGTGACGGGCCAAGTTTGAAATACTCACTCATTGTCGGCTTTGTCAAGACCTTGGCACCTTCCGTGTACAGTGACGTTGTAGCTATTGGAAATGTCATTCGCACGGAGGGGGACGTGCTTGACTGGACGATTGTCCGAATCCCTATCCTGACCAACTCGAGCAGTCGGGACATCGTAGCCGGATATATAGGAGATAGCAAAACCGGGATTACGTTGTCAAGAGTAGGGTTTGCAGCATTTGTCTTACAAGAGCTCGCCACGAATGAATGGGTCAAGGAGGCCCCATTGATCACTCTGGCATAGAGGTCAGAAATCAATCATAAATTCTACTAGGCGATGACATTGGAGGATTCTAGAAGGTCCTGCCAACTAAACTTGTCGGGCTCCTCGTGGAAACGCTTCAATAGCACCTCAGAGGCTGGATTGTGATCGCTGTCTTTCGTACCCTGTCCCCATAAATAAAACCTTTGAAGTCCCATCGCCAGTAGCTGAGCGTCAACTTGACTGAGGAGGAAACGTTCAGGAACTTCCTTCCCTGCAGCCACGGAGGGGGACGGTGTGATCTCTCCGCGGAGTAATACTATCCCATGCGATTGTGAGAGATCCGTGTAAAACGTCAATACCAGGTACGGCGTGGCGAAGGATGTGCGGAGCTTGTATTCTTGGAGTGGTGTAAACAGGACGGTAGATGGTTCAGTTAGGTAGGACGAGGAACCCGACATCGCGGGTTCGAACGGGTTTCGATCCGTGGAAGAAGGGACCGGAGGAGCTCGGTGAAAGTCCCATTGTAAGAAAAAAAACTCGTGGGCTGGGCCTGTGTTTTCGCCGGCAGGCTTAGACTGATCTAGGCTAGACTCTCTAGGTACCGGTACAACAAAAACCGGATACTGTTTGGCAACACGTGTCATTGCATTGTACGTTTCCAGAGGGAGGGAAGCACAAATATAACCTCTTCCAGTGCCATTAGTTCGCGAGGCATGGTATGCAGTCCACAGTGCAGATATTTGTGACGACGTATGTGGTGTCGCCATGAGTTTTGAAAGATTCAAGATCGAAGAGAGTGGCTGACGAGTTAGTGTGAGCTTAACTTAATCTACTGCAGATAGGTCACTGCATCGTACTTACCTTCAGCGGTGAGCTGTCTCTGCGTGTGTTGGATAGTCCTGCGCCCTCGGAAGTGGTTCTGTCGACATGTTCAGCGCGGGCTTTCTTGAACGATGCGACAAGGGAGGCGGCCTCCTCCTTCTGCTTGCAGAGAGCTTCTTCCCGCGCCTGAGATTTCAACTGCTCGAGGTCCAGTCCTTTTCTGTAGTTCTATCATTCTCAACTGTCGGAATGGTGTCAGAGAGATGCTACTCACTCTTGAGCCTTCTGTTGGAGTCTGTCGGTGTACTTGAGATTGTAGGAGGTTGTAGGCGAGGAACCGGAATGAATACTACATCGCGCGACTACTCGATATACACGAGGAAGTACTAGTCTCGACCGAATCATGCCGCAGTGCAAGTTGAAAAAAGACACTTTTTTGTCGATCGACTAATGGCCGCTGATCTATTATTTTCGGCAATAATAGCCGAAATTCGGAGTGCGGACTCTGGATTCTTTTCTACTTACGCCGGCCGATGATAATCCGAGAGTGGCCCTCGTCTCAAGGCCACGACACAGATGGTTAAGTTAAATGATCTTTCTGCCAAAAACTTTGCAGAGGTCGTTATGCAAAGTTCAAACGTTCAAGTTGGTTAGCAACGAACAACTAGATGTTTGTACGACCCTGTGGCACTGATATGATCCGGGCGCACTGATCGGATACCTCCGGGGACAACGTTCCTACCTTCTAGTGCAATCATGATTTAGGTACGGCATGTCACTTCAACGGTTGGGCAACTCCTACGCAATCGGGTACCTCCTAATACCGTCGAATACCGCGTAACCTCCTACGGTACCGCCTCCTTCCGATCGGCTACCATCGGGATTTAACTACCATGAAAACTTCTCCTGGCCCAAGAGTCGCTGGCCAGTATTCATCATACTTGCAACCAGACTAGTTCCACCCATTGCTCCTCATGACACACAGCGAGCTTTCAAGTGAGACTAACACGTTCTCAACTGGTAAGCTTCATGAACTTGCGTAAAGTTTCCCGTACTCACCCGCTCAATCTTATCTCGCTACGTTCCAGCAGCTGTCACACAGTGAGCCAATTATCTCCCCACCACCATATCTTCAGGTTCACAGTTTCCTTTCTCGCCCAGGTTCGATCGTGGCGATGTGTCTTTTATCATCGTCGCAGGTGCCATGGTAGCCTTCATGATTCCAGGCCTTGGTTCGCTCGGTTCTATTTCGAGGTTCCACCGAATCGCTGCTGATTTTATTGCTTTGTAGCGTTTCTTTACTCCGGCTTGGCTAGGAGAAAATCTGCCTTGTCTCTAATCTGGGTTGTGACTGCGAGCAACGCTGTATGCATATTCCAGTGGTACTTCTGGGGCTATTCATTAGCATTCTCGCCCACCGCGACCAATGGATTCATCGGAAACCTCGCCAATTTTGGCTTGATGAACGTTCTTGGTGATCCATCCCCCGGATCACCCCTGATCCCAGCCTTGTTATACAGTTTCTATCAGATGGAATTTGCCTGCGTAACAGTGGGAATTCTAGTGGGTGGGATCGCGGAACGTGGTAGGGTTCTCCCAGCCATGATCATCACATTTTTGTGGATGACTCTCGTCTACTGCCCCTTGGCTTGTTGGGCGTGGAATATCAATGGGTGGGGATTCAAGTGGGGCGTTCTAGATTATGCTGGTAAGCTCGGTTGCCATGTTAAATCCCATTTATCACAAGTCGACTCCTTCCACGTTTGATAGGCGGAGGTCCTGTCGAAATCGGTAGTGGGGTTGGTGGGCTTGCGTATGCTTGGGTTCTCGGGCGACGACAAGACAAGGAGTTACTGAACTTCAGACCTCACAACGTGTCCATGGTCAACCTTGGCACATTCATTCTCTGGTTTGGATGGCTCGGCTTCAATGGAGGAAGTGCGTTTGGAGCGAACCTCCGTGCAATTATGGCGATATGGAACTCGATGCTTGCCGCTGCTTTTGGTGGAATTGTTTGGTGTCTCCTTGATTACCGCCTAGAACGCAAGTACACTATGGTCGGCTTTTGCTCAGGAACTATTGCTGGTTTGGTGGCCGCCACTCCAGCCTCAGGTTTCATCCATCCATGGGCAGCTGTTATCATGGGCGTCATCACTGGTGCAATTTGTAACTATGCGACGAAATGTAAGATCTTCTCAAATTGCCGTTTTGTTGTCTAATCTGTCCCTAAAGTAAAATCCATTCTCAAGATCGATGACGCGCTTGATCTCTTTGCTGAGCATGCTATTGGTGGTGTCATCGGTCTCCTCATGAACGGTTTCTTTGCATCACACGAGATCATCGCCCTTGACGGTGTCAACATCAGTACCACCGGTGGTTGGGTTGACCACAACTACAAACAGCTATACATCCAATTCGCTTATGTCTGCGCCACCTGCGCTTACACCTTTGTGGTGACAGCCATCATTGCCAAAACTGTCGATATGATACCTGGTCTCCACCTCAAGACAACGCCCGAGGGCGAAAGTCTTGGTTTGGACGAAGTCGAGGTGAGATCCTTGTCAATCCCTGTGACCTCACCACATGATGCTTTGGAATAGATCGGAGAATTTGCCAACGACTATATCGAAGTGCTGAGAGACTACGCTGATTGGACGGCCACTGGTGATGTCATCAGCGGACGGTTCAATGCTTCGAAAACGGATATGAACGGGGGCCGGCACAAACAGACAGACCTACCGAAAGACCACCATGTGGATAAAGAGGATGTACCCCTCGAGCTCATCACAGAAAAGTCCGAGAATGAGTCAATATACGAAATCAGTTGAGTGGAAAGACAGAAAGGAACAACATCATTTCACTCGTTCATCCACGTTTTAACTTTTAATTTAATTCTTCGGTTCAAAGCTGGTACTTTCTTTACTCGATCCTTTTGTTTGTGAATCAATCATTGTTTCTGTGCATTACCTTGCTGTTGCAAGGTCAAGGTCATAATTGTCTGCCAATCGCAAACAACTCCAAACATCACCGATGTCGCACAAATAGCAACATAGCAACGACCATACAGCAAGGCTCTGACGGCCCTAAACGGTCAACCTGACCCCGGGCCGTCGTCGTTTGATCAACATATATATGCGGCACATCAATACATGGAAAGCAGGGTTTCAGTCGTGGCAAAGAAACTAGTCATAAAAATTTCTAGCATATATAACCCAAACATTTTGAGCTTGCTGCGATACAGTAATTCGTTGGTGTGAGAAATCACCAGTAAAGCCTCGTGCACTTCTACTAACAGTCCCATCCAAGGACGAAAGTATCATCGTCTGAGGCACGAGTGGCGTTTTCAAGAATGCCCGTCTCGGTGCCGGAAATCAAAGAACCACAAATGCCTGAACCAAACTCCTCGTGCAAAAGGAGGTCAACAACATTGCGCGAGGCGATGGTTTCCGTTTCCATCGTCGAGATGAACCTATGAATAATCCGTCAGTGTGTGAAAGACCAAGAACATGGTGACTCACGGTTCGAATGCGTTCACATAATAGAATCCTTGATCAATCTTGACCGGTGGAAACTCGGTAATAGGGGGGAGGACGGGGTATGCATCCCACTGGCGCGGTATTTGAGCAAGAAACATGCGCCAAACGACGCTTGAACACCGACCTCTTTCCTGTATACCCAACCAACGTGGTCAAATACCTTCGATAGCCACTCGTCTGAGATACGCTGTTTGGAGAAGATTTTGACGCTCCATTCGTCTTCGTCATTCAAATGACCGGTGTCGTTCATTTTTTGAACGCGCCCATGATATGACAGCGAGTTAAACTCGGGTTCGACTCCGCCAGACAGTACACCTTCTGAGGTCGTTAAAATTGACTGCGGTATATCCTTAGCCGCGGACAGGCCAAAATACTCGGCTTTCATCCTATCATTCTGGGTGGTAAGAAGAGTAACGTGGAGATGGACATATGGCTGTAGAGGAATCTGGTCCGCGAGCTCCGATGGGATTGAAATGCCTGTCTGGTGAAAGGGGGCAGCAAGAATAATGTCTCTGTATATTTGAGATCCCAAGGAAGTCCGAACGGTCCACAAAGACGAGTCGGGAATACGACTGATTTCTTTGACCTACATAGAAAAGGCGTCAACCAGGTTATGCAGCAAAGCATACACAATCATAACATACCTCTGTGTTGAGATGGACATTGGCATCTGACTCATTGAGGAAGTTTTCGAATATGCGGAAATTTCCAGAGGCTACACCAACCGCTCCTGTAGCAGCCAGTGACGCCATACATTCCAACGCATTAATCCTGTTGACATTCTAGAGGACATGGTATTTAGCTAAAAAAGCTATTTCCTGAGGTGGGAAGAATAACCTACCTGGCCATAATTGACACGTGTAGCAGCATCGACCATCTCTTGTGCAAACAGTGCAGAAACACCATTCGCAACAAGGTAGTCAAAACACGTGGAATTGGCCATTTCAGTCCATTCAAACAGGGTAGCGAGGTCTGCCACGTCATCCCACCTAGGTGCTTCACTTGTATACAAACCCAGAAACCGCGAGACCATGTTTCGAACGCTGGAAAGGCGTATCAGTAGAGTAGCATCCAAGATTCTCTGATTACTTACAGTTTTTGGGTTCGGATTGGAGCATTGTATCCGTATCTCCATATGGTCTTGAGCGTCGTCCACCAACTCTTGTAGTAGCTGGATGTGTCTAACTTGAGTCAAACATCAAAAAATGTCTTTTTCCAGTCGAGATAGGTAAGTCGTGCTTACAACAAGGACGAACTTGCTACCATCCCATATCCCCGTGTCCGAGAATTCATCGCCAAAATCTCTGAAAGTGAGGTTGAATTCCTTTGATGCCCTCATCAAATTCTTGTTCGCATCGACAAATATCGAGGCACCAAGCTCGATTGGTGCATAGGCGGGATCATCATAAGGGTATACAGTTGTGCTTCCTAAGTGTAAGTTACAGACGCGTCGGTGAAGCTGGTTGGCTGAGCGAACATGACACTCACGACCCCCAACATAAGATGCGCGCTCGTAGACGTCCACTTGAACGTCAATCTCGGATCTTTGCTTGGCTTTTGAAATCCAGAACGCAGCAGACGAACCCGCGGCGCCCGCACCAATGATGGCTATACGAGGCGTTGCATCGGGCGCTTGCTCTTCCACGAGGACTGTTTGGGAGGACTTTAAGAACGGGAGCTTGAACGGAAGTTGGAAAGCAATTGAGGAGGTGATCAACGAGGCGTATAAGATGGCACGAGAATACATCCTATGGGCCGTAACTATACAAGAACCGGTTTGGTCACAGTCACGTTCAGTGGTTTCATCACTCATCACCCATCACCGTGCCGTGCCGATAACAGTCATAAGGCAAGTACCTGCCTCGTTTTATCTTAGACGCCTCAATGTCTGACCCGAATATCGCCTTCCGGTCGGTGCCAACGGAAATCGTAGAACAAGCGCTTGCCCTCTGCAATCCTCGCGACGTTGCCTCTTTTGCTCGCTCATGTCGTGCCGCATGGTCGCTCGTAAATGACACCGCAGACCCTTATCTCTGGCGGCAGTTATTTCTTCGCTTTCCTTTCGATGACCCCCGGAAAACGCGCCAAGGCGTCCGCAAAGACATTCAGTTCGACTGGAAGACCGAACTTCAACGCAGAGTACACGCAGAAATCATCATGCGCAGCCCTCGTTCCACTCCCGAAGATCTTCATGCAGCTCTCGCCATTTTGCTAGGCGTAGTACAATCCGCCTCCCCTGCCATTTTAGGTTATGAGCGTGTTCCGTCCTCCAACCTACAATGGGTGATGCACATATTGGAATTCACAAATGTGTTACAACTGCCCCACTTCACTCAGCAACCTACCAACCAGACACTTGCTCGCCTCCGTTCTTATCTGGCGCTCACACTCGACAAGTACGACGACGACGACGCAAAGTCTCGTAAGAAATCGATTCGTACCAGGAGTAGGTGCCAAGTATACGACCTCAATAACTACAACGAAAACACTGTCTGGGGACCCTTTGTGCCGCATACAGGAGAGGTAGACTGGTTCCATATAGAGTGTATCGTGAACGTCATGGCGTTCAATCTCGCAGACCATCCGAGGCATTTTCTGGATATCGGACCTCCTCGTGGTCTCGAAGCAACTCGGGCATATTCCGCCCCTCATGCCACTACCATTGCTCCCTATGATTGGGCAGGGGTGGAGGGAAACTGGAGACGGATCGTTTCGTTCATGGATTATCGGTAAGTTTCTTTTTACTCCAGATGAAACGAAAAGGCTGAATGACCATAAAAGGGATTTATTTGGTGAGCAGCATACAAATTCAGTCAATATGATCTTTTGAATTCTTCCTACTAGCCTTCAACGTAAAAAACGTCTCTGTGGTATGTTGGTGAGCTACGGCTGACGCGTGTGTTTCCAGTTTTCTGCGAATGGCAGATCCGAGTCGTTCTTTGAAGACCCCCTTTTATCCGAAGCGACTCGTTTGATTCAGGTCAAACTTCATCTCATAAATCCGGAGGCGATACCCGAATACTACACCCTCGATAGATTTTCCCGGTCTGAGAGTACAAACTATCCTACCCTCCACTTCTGTGGTTCGTCCCTCGGCATTAATGGCAATGAGGCGACGGTATTTGGATCAGTGTCCATGACTAATGATGGCGTGGTACGCTGGCGGTTTGTGAGTCTTTTGATATGATGGCATATAAAATGGGATGACCTATACCAATGTCAGGTGTCTGTGCGCGAAGGACGCATGCAGTGGAGGTGATCCTTTCCGCCCGGCCAGTCCAAGGATATTGTAACTGAATTCTACAATTTTGTCTACAGCTCGGAAGGTGTACAAATCGGGGGCATAGCCAGCGCAACAGGGGTTGTTGGAACATGGACTGGTGCTTATCACGAGCGTGGTGAGCAATTTATAAATTATAACGGAACGACCACCTTGACATAGTTGCCTTGCAGGGGATCCTGCAGGTAAGATAGCAAGACATGGAATCCAAACCTTAGTTACTCACGAATCACAATAGGGCCTTTTTGGCTCTGGAAAGTACCAGATGACTACCCAACCTCCGTCCAAGCATTGATGCCTATCAGCTGAGAGGAGAGGGGGCTTGCTATCTAGAAATAGGAGTATTCTATGCAATCAAGGGCTGAGCCCACCAACATCATGTGATGTTGTTTGGTTACGTAATCTAAATGTTTGTGACCGACTGAAATCATTTTCTTCTTAGCCAGTACATACCCGCATCCAGCTTTGCCTCTGCCGCAGAGTAACTCGGAGCCAACGTCTGTTGGCTACGGGTATATAGGTTCGCAGGGTAGAAGAATAGCATCCTAGGAGCTCAATTAAGCCGGAGTACTCTCCCGACCTATTGGTGACTGCTTTTCGAGGCAGCTTGGGGAACACTTGACTATGCAGCTCTGATATCTTTGTTCGTGATTTGCATCTTAATGTCGTTACATCAATGCATCACCGCTATTTATGTGAATTAAAGTATATATTGATACATGAGAGTCCGTTTCGAATAATCAGTATCACTGGCAAGACCTTGTACTGAGTTACAAAACAAGAACTTGAAATCCGGTGTTATGTGCCACCGCTTGCTCAATACTGAGGGCGGTACAAGGGATATTCATCTGCCTCCATGCTTTGCAGTTTGTAGTCTTGATCCAAGGGCAACATCGTGCCAGCCACCACATAGATCAGTACCACAGCATACTCCATGACGACCTCCATGATGACGTATAGTTGCCACTCTCCCGTGATCAAGTTGAATTTAGCCAGAGAATTGTTTGAACCTGATGTGGTCGACCCCGTAGTTACAGTAAACGTGCTGGATGAAAAGGTCGAAAGCAAGCTGTAGACCGCACGGACTCCAAGGAAGGGTAGGGCAGCCGTAACCGCGCCAAGTAGCTATTTAACAAATTAGACCGGAGTGAAAGCAATAACGGAAAGAGATTTCCCACCTGCTTGCGGTATTTCATGAGTCCGTAGCGACTGGACCACTGTAGTACAGTGATAGCGACCAAGATGATGTATATCACGGCAAAAAGTATCACACCAACTCGACGTTCCGTGGTCCCAGAGCTCGAGGTCGAATTTGATATACCCAAAATCGTGAGGACCAGGGCCAAGATTCCAACTATGTGCAGGATCCTGAATTTCCGCGCATGCTTTTGCTCTCTATCTGGTCCTTCCGTTCTGACAACGAGTCATTCTATTGATCGGAGTGCGATTGAATTTTTTTGACTCACATGATTTCTATCATTCCCAGGGTACTGAGCAGAAGAGGCGATAAGCCTGACGCCTCGAGTGCATAGCCTCCGATGTACAATCCAGTCACGGCTGGTACAATAAGCTCTGCGGCAACTAACAATCCACCACCAATAATACGGACTGAAAATGATAAGAAAAAAATAATCAAATATGGACACCTCGACTCACTCAACGAGAAAATGACAAGCAGGAGCCATGCCATTTTTCTCACACCATATCTGTAGGATATGCGCACGGCAAGAAAGAGGATGGGAATATATATCGCGAGCGTCACGACGGATATGATTCCTTGGGTATTAAGGGACATCTTGGAGCAGATAAGGGAAACGAGACTGTAAGGGAAGGATAATGAGACATGTCAAGTCGAAAACATCCTTTATGTATGCCTAGTGAGGCGGTGAGTCGGCGACTGTGTTACTACCCTTTTGTGAATTTGAATGGGGGCTGTGCCTGTAAGTATGCTGTCAAATGCCAGCAGGAGATTCAATACGCCCGAGCACCGCCCTTGTGTCTGTGGACTGCGCTTAACCGACTTGACATTCAAGTTCGCGACCTCGGCCGCCGAGCCGCTTAATCATGTCACGAGTGAAGTTAGCACTGGCAGAGTACGACTCCGAGTCTGTACGAGTTATCCCTGAACGAGCTCAGTTGGCGTGCCCTGTGTGATCTGAGCCATGGGACACTGGCATTGCATCCTCCCGATTCTCTCGTTTGTGAGTTTGAGTAGGCAATTCATAGTAGTGTGGGAGTCGGTAGTGTTACCGCAAGGTGAGGTTACCTCGGGCTGGGGTGGAGGTGGGGTCTGTGCCTTGGAGCTTGGTTACCAGACACAGCTATTGAGGTTTACCTTGCGTCATCCTCACCTTTTTGACCTCAGGTTTACTTGCCTTTCAAAATAATCCTCTTTCACATCTATAACGGAATTGATAGTAGATAATCTAGTTATCTTACGTGTGATGAAATCTACAAGTTTGATTTACTTGCCAGGTGATTGCTGGCCTTGAGTCTTTCTAATGCGGCCGTGCACTGGCACTGGTATGTCCTACGCGATTACATGTAGTATGGTGGACCAAGGGTTCAACAAAATGCATGACAGTCCAACAGACTACAAGCTGGGCCCACCGGCAATAATTTCCAACGGTCACGGTCACCTTACTCAAGTGAGTCAAGTCCCACGACAGCGACCACATCGTTCACACAAGCTGGCCGTTTGCTAGCCACTTCGGATACACTTGAAGCGACCATCGCTACGTCCCACTGGCAGACTAGCCTGGCTGCCTGAATGCACACATTCTTTGGATGTCCCCTCAGCTCAGGCATCTTCCGTGCCTTGTGAACGTGTCTTTTTCGTCTGGAAAGGATACTGACACAGCAAGTCGAAAAGCTCTCACCCGAAAATCTGGACATATTCCAGATCCTCAGGCTGAAGCTCCGTTTCCGGCATGAACGATTGTCATTTGAGGACAACTGGTGCGAGAGTGAAGACAGGCTTGGAATGTTGTCTGCAGAGATAGATGTCGAGCCTCATTCCCTCTAGCACTATCTTGATCTTTGTATATACTCATTGTTTTCTATACCATAATCTATGTGCACAATCTCTGATGATATGATCCATGCGGTGTGAAATGGTATAGCACCTCGCTCACCATGGGTGGCCGTGCTACCTCACCTTACCTCAGGTTTCCGGTAAAACCCCGCTTTCACTTCAAGGTACTTCAACCTCACCCGGCAACACTATGTGGGACCTCAGTTGCGCGGCGGCCGCAGGTAAGTACGTAAAATGGAGACAAGGTGACGTCACAGCGAGTCTGGGAGGTCTGACCAATTATGATCAGGGTCCCAGCTTGTAGAGCTACCAACAACTTGTATAATCATGCATGGAAAGTAAGTAGAAGGTCACATATCTTCTGAAGCATTCTCCAAATGCCGAGGTGGCACGAAGTCCGAGTCTCAGTCAATTGTATTTAAAATCTTGACAATCACGATGGGAATTGATCGACCCGTGAAGCGCTGCCACTCGATATATCTTCTGATTGGCACTGGCCTAATCAGTTGCCTGTGGTAGGAAATGCAAAGCTCAAGGAGGGAAAGTAAATAAAATAAAATTGACATATCCAAATGGACATGTGTTTTCGGAGTGTTGTCGGCGAAAGTTTAAGTTTTTCAGGTACAGCCAATCAATACTGAGCAGACTGTGCATGCGTACAGCCACTCGGGACAAACGGAATGATCTTGTCAGTGAGAACACAGCACATAACAATGATAACATCACTTTGAGTACAGACTCACTCGGCGCAAGCAGGAACAATGCGACTACCCCAGTGAGTACTTTGGGCCTACATGGGTGAACTAGAGCAGGTATGTGCTTGGGTTTATCCGGACGAAGAGGACTTTGAAGCCAGTAGGGTAAGTTCCCCCATCCCGCACACCACTTTGAAAGTCATTCCTTCCAGTTATCAGCATGGAAAGCAGTAACACCGCTCCCTCACACACTCGATTCTGCCTTAGCAATATTAGTCGCATGCACACTCAATGCATCCTGGTGGGATACCCTCTCCGCCAAGACCACCCTTAGTGTTTGACAGACCTATGCACCCGCAGTCACCCGGATGGTCAACAGGTTCGTTGATCATTTGCAATCTGGAGTATATACAAGATCTATAACCGACATATCCAGATATGCAGCGACTCATGAGGATTTACCCAACCTCGTTTACTCTGAGAAGCGGGCAGGGAGGTAATAGGCTTACATCAATCTTGATATACGGGGTCTCCTGATCTTTCTATGTTCACAGTTTCTCTCTTAGCTTCTCCGCAATTATTTTCACCCGACATTCAAAAAATTTTATACCTGCGTCAACATCATCCTTGTCACTGCGCACCATCGACCCTCTCTTGAAGTCAAATGAATTTCTTATGAAGACTGTCGTCCGAAGATGAGTCGCTGCGCAGACTCGTCACCAAACGAAAATCAATAGAGTGATGCGTGATATCGAACTTGGCATGCACCCTCTCAGATGGGGATTCGGCGACGACGACTCCGTCACTTCCGAAGTTGACATCAGGGACAAGTGGGCAGACTCTGTGATGCCCTTCGAGAAAGAAGTGTCATTGTTCCCGTGTCCAAGAGGTCATATATCGTCAGAAATAATATCGTCCATCACTGATCGTCCCGTAGAAAATGCCATACCAACAGCAAGTGTCTCGCGTTGTGGACGCCGCGTGCACACGCCACCTTCCCGTCTATCTTCATTAGTCAGATTATTTCGGTTTTACTGGAGGATCTCAGGCTAATGGGTTAGATTTCAGGCATCTGCACCGAGCTACACTTTACGGCGAATAGCTTGCCCGTTGGGTGACCTAGGGGAGTGCAGACTTGGACATACAGATCAGAACACGGAATAGATCTTAGGAAGGAAGTCATTAATATTCTTCAAATAGCTCCAATCTTTACTCGAGGACAACATCTCGAAATTCAAGCCAAAATGTACGAGGAATTTGCTTGAATTTCAACCACAATAATGAATGATTCGGGTTAGTTTGACTGAACTCTTGCACGCAATCTCATTGAATATAAAGGAGTGTGTCGAAGTTCTGAGGTCCATTATTACTACGCCCGGCATCAAAAGGGCGTAAATACTGTTTCGATCCGATAATAACTCCCCCAGTCCTGACAAACACACGATCTTGTAAACAGGAAGCACGCCTACAGATGTTCGTGGCGAATAAATACTAAGCGCCATAATGCTTCGGAAATGGCACCACTTCGTGATACAGTGCTGTGCGGCCTGGAATTCTGATCTGACACCTGGATGGAGCATCTGCAAGTTGGGAATGGCCCCAGGCAAGGCAAAAGCCCACGTATACTTTACAGTATTACGAAAAGGACCCTTAATTCCCATTTTTGCTCACCTGTCCTCCAATCACAGCTCTCAAATGTGCTACGAAAGTGTCGTCAAATGTTAACGTGATATCCTGCTTTCCAGATGAGGTTGTTGGATGTGCGTGTGCTTCAAGTTAGTAACACTGCGGCACCAGTCGGTACAATATGTCACGGTTGCAATAAAAGTGTCACGCGTCACGTCCATTACAAAGCTTCATGATGCTTACGCCGGCTGCGGTTAAATAGCGGTACCACTGCCATC
The DNA here is from genome assembly GCA_038089615.1 of Aureoboletus auriporus. Lineage (NCBI taxonomy): Eukaryota > Fungi > Basidiomycota > Agaricomycetes > Boletales > Boletaceae > Aureoboletus > Aureoboletus auriporus. The sequence goes on from JBBPLF010000116.1 coordinate 21,022, forward strand.
TCGTCCACTTGGTTAAGTAGACGCGGCGCTGCGTCTGTCCTTTTTTCCATCCAGTGCAATTCCGAGTGCAGACGATGAAGCTTAATTCACCACTACCACAGACACTGCCCAAAGAATGTCAGAAGGCCGGCAAAATATGTCAGTTCGCTCATTTACCCGATGTACGCTTCCTGAATACCGCATAGTTTCTTCCTTTGTTGATGGCAGAAATAATGGCTTGGACGGTGTGAGTGGCACTCACTGACCCGGTTCATGTTTATCCGATTGTCTATAGATCATACCGCGCAGTGTCCTGGAGCATGCCAAAGGGTTTGCGATCTTCACTGTCTTCAAAGCTGGTTTTCTTTTCTCAGCGCGTGCTGGGTCTGGAATTGTTATTGCAAAACTCCCGAATGGATGTGAGTTTGAGTTCTAAAGCAGGTAGATCATATTGTTTGACACCGAGCGTCTACCCCTTAGCTTGGTCTGCTCCCAGTGCGATCGGTTCTGCTGGCGTTGGCGTTGGCGGTCAGCTAGGGGCGGAGATGACAGATTTTTTGGTTGTTCTGAACTCGGTTGCTGTAACTTTACTCTCTTTTTTGTCAAGAATTATCAGCTCAGCCCAATCCTCCACAGGCAGTTGTAAGCCCAAGACGCATGTCCGATACTTATCGCTCATGCTCATCTTGATCTATTAGAAATCATTCATGTCTGCTGGATCATTGACTCTGGGTGGTAACCTCAGCATTGCTGTAGGACCTTTAGGCCGAAACGGGGAGGCGATCGGTTCGTTGAATTCTAAAGGAAAAGTCGCTGCGATGTAAGCGATCTTGATACCGTGTGATTTGTTTATGTTTCACCTTTTATGACAGGTATAGTTATTCGAAGACCCGGGGGCTCTTTGGAGGTGTGTCTATTGAAGGATCTGTCATCGTCGAGCGGCAAGATGCCAATGCCCTCGCTTATAATCAAGACGTTACGGTCAAGATGCTCCTTAGCGGTGCTGTACCGTGCCCAGACTGGGCCGAGCCCTTGGTGAAAACTTTGGAATCGTGCACAAGTCTGCCTGGAGCTCGGAATTGGATTGACGATCGGACTAGAGAGTCAGTGCCATATGCGTTCGGCACCACTAGTACAACTACAACTGGTCCAAAGACACAACGGTTTCCTACCTTGCTCGGGAAAAAGAAAAAGGATACTGAATTTCCCCCGCCCCATTGGGCCACGAATACAAGTTACTTTTCTAATGACCTTGACGACCAAATTACAGCCAGATGGGAGGATATTGACGAAGCATCTTCCCACCCTTCAGGTTTTGATGATGAATTTGAACCTGGTTTGAGTTCTGTACGGCAGACAAGTCACCGCTCATCGCGTAGTGCAGGGGCATCCGCGAGTACTTCGCGCACTCCAGTGGACACTTATAATCCCGAAAGCCCTTTCAACTCACTTCCACCCTTCCGTTCTGTTCATTCAACCCTTTCGGACAAGGAAGTCTCACATTCGCGTTCGATGAGTGCCCCTAATTTGGGGTATTCTACCAAACAACGGGATGGTCTACCTGGCTATACGAATCCATTTTCGTTTACACTACCCGAGGACGATCTTGAATATGATCATGATACTACTGTTGGATCCTCACCTCCGCGCTTCAAGACAAAGCCGGAGTTGAGCCAACCACTTTCCCCTCTTGAAGGTGTTGCTCGTGCGATTGCTTTGTATGAATTCAAAGGTGTTGAGGTGCGTGGTCTAACTGTGTCCCAAGAATCGTCATCTCAATCCATGACAGGGAGGCGATCTGTCGTTTTCGAGAGGAGACGTGATAACTGTAACTCAAAAGAGCGACAGCACTGACGATTGGTGAGTATATCCTGTTTCTTACGTGTAACTTTTCAGAACTGGTTACTGGATGCCTAGGTGGAAGGGCAAGCTCAATGGTAAACAGGGAATATTCCCAGCTAATTTTGTCGAAATTGTCTAGCCCTCTGCATCAAATTTGTGTAGCGTGATTTGCTTAGGCTGTATCTCTGTGTATTGATTTCCCTAGACTCTAGCAATATGTTGTTTTGATATATGTCGTTTTGATATATATTGTTTTGATGCTCATGTGACTATCACGTGCTCACGCGATGGGCAACATTTGAACGCGCGCGGCACGGCCCGGGCCACTCAGGCTGGTCAATGTGGTCATGCCGAAAGCGCGAAAAAAGTACTACGCTGTCCGTGTAGGACGTGAAGGTCCGAAGATATACGAGACCTGGGAAGAGGTGAGTCGAGCTATCCTCATTGTCCTAGGTTGAGGTTACTCAAACAACCATAACTTGAAGTGCCGTGCCAATGTATGCAGTGGCTTAGTCCAATTTAGCCTTTCCGATCGGTCATTCTCAGGTTTCTAGATGGCCTTCTGCCATATTCAAAAGTTTTACATGTCGAGCAGACGCAGATAAATGGGTCTCCGTACCCCATCGGCTGGAACGTAGGTTTTACCAGAGTATTCAGTTGTGTCCTATCTGAATTGACGGTATTTCAGGGGAACAACTGTCTGTTGCCAGCCATCAACCGCGGCCCGAACCGGCAACACGAGTCCGCAATCATCTTGCTGAACCCCTCGACGAACGAGACCTGCAAGCGTCACTTCCTGAAGTCCATGTTCCCACTGTCATCCTATCTGACGAGCAAAGGGCAGTGGTAGAAATGGTCAAGAGAGGGGAAAATGTCTTCTTCACCGGATCTGCTGGTAAGAGTTTATTTTTAGATTCAAAAACAAGGACTGTATGGAAGTTGAACATGTTTAGGGACAGGAAAGTCCGTCTTACTTCGTGCCATCATCGACGCTTGTGGAGGAAGAGGTTGTTCTACTCTTGCTATTACTGCATCTACTGGAATCGCTTCGGTGAATATTGGTGGCACAACATTGCATTCATGGGCTGGCGTCGGCCTTGGAAAAGAGGATGCAAAAAAACTCGCAGGGAAATTTCTTGGCCAGGAGAAGCTCAGAAATGTGCTCGATCGTTGGCGAAGGGTGGAGACCCTCATTTTGGATGAAGGTACGATCTTGTGACAACGTGTCGCTTGCTGACCATCCTTGCTTCTAGTATCCATGATTGACGGTGTCCTTTTTGACAAGCTCGTAAGCATAGTATTTGATAGACTCCAATATATCCTGCTGAAAGACGTCAAGGAATATATTGCTCGGATTCTGAGGAGAAATGATAAACCGTTCGGCGGAATAAAGGTCGTGTATACTTATCTTAATTTGTAACATCAGATGGCTCATATCAACATTAGCTTTCCGTGTCTGGTGACTTTTTCCAGTTGCCACCAGTCCCAGACCGTGACAAGAACGGGAATACTGTGTCACCGACTTTTGCTTTTGATGCAGAAAGTTGGAGTCGGTGTATCAAGCGTTCTGTTATGCTAACAAAGGTCTTTCGGCAGAAAGAGCAAGGTACTCCTAACATTTCTCGAGCAACGACGGATCCAAAGATTCGAAACTAACAGCCTTTGTGGATATGTTAAACGATATGCGCATGGGGAGACTGGATGATCACGCCATTCGAGCTTTTCAAAAGCTTGCAAGACCATTGCATTACGATGATGGGATTGGCCCAACGCAATTGTATTAGTTTTTTTCCGCCTCTTTAAACGTGTGCTGACAGTATCTTAGGTATCCAACTCGAATTGACGTTGATCGCGCGAACGAGTCAAGACTTCGCGCACTTCCCGGTCAAGTGATCCAATACAACGCTACCGATGTTCCAGGTCATGATTCCAATGGTATCCGGGTATCCGAACAACAAATGGAGAAATTGTTAGGGCGGCTTGTAGCTCCACAGGCGATGCAACTCAAGGTTCGTTTAACCGTATCGTTGAATAATGCATATCTCCTTACTGTAATCTAGGTTGGTGCCCAGGTTATGTTAATCAAGGTATATATTTAATTCTCTGGGGTTCTCCTCGCACTGAAGTTCACGTACTCAGAACATGGTCCAAGGAGAGTTGGTGAACGGGACAGTCGGACAAGTCATCAAGTTCTCCACTTCCCAAGAGGCAGTGCGAAACAAAATGGAGATTGCTACGGAAGAAGGCCTGCGTGGTTCTGAGCGTGATGTAACACAGGCGGCCGCGAAATATGATGGCTCGCAATGGCCTGTCGTTCGGTTCACGAATGGGAGGGAACTACTCTGCGTGCCAACTGATTTTACAGTAGACAATGCTTTTGGAGACATGGAAGCTAGACGTCGACAGGTCCGTTAATCGATGTCAAAGCTGACCACTTATTGACGGTATTTCAGATTCCCCTGATCCTTGCATGGGCCTTGAGTGTTCACAAATCTCAGGGGCAAACGCTAGAACGCGTAAAAGTAGACTTGGGTCGTACCTTTGAGAAGGGACAAGGTCTGTGTTACCGTTCGTAATTAGAAAGCACTGCCTGACCTCGCGCAGCGTATGTGGCCCTCTCTCGAGCGACAAGTATGAAGACCCTGGAAGTCCTCAACTTTGATCCTAGCAAGTAAGCGATCCAGACTTATTACTTATAGATTCCTGTGGTCCCCTAATGATGCTAGAGTGATGGTCCATCCTCGAATTCTAGCATGGCACAGCAACTTGGAACAACAGGCTTTACCGATGAAGGGATTGGATGAAGAGTGGTCTGATATGGATGTTGACGAAGCTCAGGAGGCTTTCTGGGATTGATAGCTGTAGCTCGTTGTAATTATCCCCCTGTCTTGTCTATCCATAACATAACTTGAAGACCCTTGACATAATCATGCACTACTTTCCGTGCTCTATCGTCATCCATTATGCACATGTACCGACTTGCGCGTCTTCATGCACAGTAGAGTTGACCGAGTCATCCAAGCCTCTGAGGTCGTGTCTAGATATCACTGACCAACTCCCACGTTACTCGTCAACTCTGACTTATAATCCTTGTCCTTGGACAGTGCATTCACCACAATGCAATTGCTAGCAATAGTCCTCCAACAAACAATCCATCAAGGTGGCATCAACGAACAGGTAACCCACAGTATCGGGGACGCCAGGCCACAGCCACAAAGACGAGGCCTTACGACTGTCAAGAACGGGGGCGGTCAACAAATCACGGGAATATATTCAAAGAAGCCACGGTGTACTGTCAAGTGGAGCCTGTGCCAGGCGACAGGTCATCGCCCGTTGAGTGTAAAGCGCACCTAACAATGCCCAAGATCGCAATGAGTACCGATCCGAGTTCAGCGACAAGACTCAGACGGAAACGACCCATCAATATTGGGGAAACGGTCAGATTTTGTAGGGGGTTGGGTTCATAGTAAGGCCGAATGTGTTGGTCCTTTTCCACCGTGATTTTCTGCGGGCCCTTCACGTCTGGAGTATTCCACAACTTTTCTTTCTGTTACTCGAGGACAGATCATTGACAGGCACGCTGGTTGTAGTACCGTTGTATCTAGTAGGAGCAGTGGCCGGGCTCTCACTTAGACGGGTAAGAATACTTAGCCTTCTTCGTCAATTACCATGATTCTTCATGTCTGAAATTCAAGGAAAGGGTCTGCGTGTGACATCGGAGTCTGATCTGTGTGTACGTTGTATTCTCGTTTCGGCATGCACATTGTACATGCTGTCTGACACGCAACAGCCAGGTGTTTTCCAGTTTATACTGTGCTTTTCGGGTTATTAGTATGAACAACAATCGACGGTATTATGCGGTGCGCATTGGACGCGACGGTCCGCGTATCTATGACAGTTATCTTGAAGTCAGTGGCTTGCTAACTCGTTGGGAGAATCGCTCAAGGGATCTTTCTAGTTCGCGGGTGCGGTGAGTGTTATCAAATTGTGCAACGGATAGTGGGTCCTAAACCGTGATATTAGACTCTTGGATTCAGTGGGTCCAGTGGCAAAGGATTCGACAACATTCAAGACGCTCAAGACTGGCTAAAGGGATACCAGTTTGGTTTGAATCCCGCATTCCCTCCGAGTATGCATTCCCAAAGTACTACAACGATTGAACCGTGACATTCCCCATTGGTATTTATATTGGACTGTTAGGCATCAATTTCAACTGGAATGTGTCCAATCAAATAAACGTCAATCCAGGCAATGCTACGTTCTCGACGTCGGCCACGTTCACTAATTCCCAACAAACATCTCCCAACAACATTGTCCCCAACCTCGACCAGATGCAGGTTGAAATTTCAAGGGTGCAAGTCGAAGAAAATGCCGTGCCGCCTCCACCAGGACCTCCCATCGAACTCTCGGACGAGCAGAAGAGTATTCTGAACTTGGTCGAATCTGGTCGAAATATTTTCTTTACTGGACCAGCTGGTAATCCCATGTTTGTGAATTGAACATGAGGATCTACGCTTGACTTTCATTCACAGGTACAGGAAAGTCAGTTCTGCTTCGAGCCATAATTCGCCATTTACGCACGGTACATGGGTTTGATATTGCCATTACTGCACCAACCGGAATTGCCGGTTTGAATATTGGTGGCCAAACGATTCACTCCTGGGCAGGTATCAGGCTTGGAAAAGAGCCATTGGAGAGACTCAAACATACTATAAACGGCGAAGCGAAAATGCGGTGGATAGAGGTCAAGGCTCTAGTAATAGACGAAGGTTAGTCTGTCTCCATTGTGACTATGTTGGAATGGCGTTGATTTTGCGTTAGTGTCGATGTTGGACGGGCGCCTATTCGACAAATTGGTAGGTATCTGATGGCCCTTGAAAATTTTGGCAAAAGACCCACATAGAAGTAGGAGGCCATTGCACGTTTCATACGAAAGGATAGTCGTCCATTTGGAGGCATACAGGTAATTTGGATAACCCGACATCCGAATAGTACTTGATGCATTTCCAGCTCATCGCCTCAGGCGACTTCTTCCAGTTACCTCCCGTACCTGAAGAGGATTCGACGAGCAAGATTGATGCATCGTTCGCGTTTCAAGCCCGGAGCTGGGATAGATGCATAGAGCATATGGTCAAACTCAACAAGGTTTTTCGTCAGAAGGATAATAGTATGTTGTACTTCTTTTTGATTCGATATGTTCAATGAAAAATTTCCCAGAGTTTATCGACATGCTCGCCTCAATGCGAACCGGTGTCCTAGCAGAGTGGCAGAAAGAGGAATTCCGAAAGCTTTGTCGTGAAATCCATTATGATGATGACATCAGTCCAACTCAGTTGTATGTTCCGTTTGCCCCCAAGTCATCGTCTTCACTGTTCCCCCTAGATATCCTCTTAAAGCTCAAGTGGAGCATCACAACCTAAAATGTCTTGACAAACTACCGGGTGAAATATTCACGTTCAAAGCGATGGATGCGCGTGGACATGACATGTATGAGAAGCGTCTTACAGCCAAGCAAGCGGAGAAGTTACTCGAGAAGCACGTCTGTCCAAAGCAAGTTCCTTTGAAGGTAGGGGCTCAGGTGATGTTGCTTCGTGTATGCATTCCTCTTGTCTGTCTCGTTGCCTCATATTCACGATCCCGGCAACCTAGAACATGTTGCAAGGCGTGTTCGTCAATGGGTCGCTAGGGAAAGTGGTCGAGTTTATCGGCGTTCACGACGCCCAAGAACGCCATATCGCGATGGCCGAGATGGATCGGCGCAAGGAAGGTCAGGAATCTCTTTCTGTGTCCCCGGCAAATGCCCAGGAGAATGTCCCTGGCCTCATTTCATTGGACGACCATTCGTTCACGAGGAACCAGCCCTGGCCCCTTGTCGTGTTTACAAACGGAAGATCTCTTCTGTGTTCACCCGTCGAATTTACGGTGGAGGGTCTCAAGGGCAATGTCGAGGCTCGGCGACTTCAAGTCCCTCTTGCGCTTTCCTGGGCAATGTCCATACACAAATCACAAGGACAGACGCTGAGCCGAGTCAAGGTAGACTTGGGTCGGATATTCGAAAAAGGCCAAGGTGACTTGTTTGGATATAGTGTTCTATCATCACTCACAATGTCCGCCCACGTTCCAGCATACGTTGCTATTTCGCGTGCTACCTGCATGGAAGGACTCGAGATCGTCAATTTCGACCCTGTGAAGTAGGTCTATTCCATGGATGATAATCGCTTAGCACCCTTGCTCACTTGCTTTACCCCAGGGTTGTGGCTCATCCAGATGTTATCGAGTGGCAAAAGCAATGGGACAGGGAAGAGTATCAAAAAGAAGAGATGGATAGTGATTGGGCTGTATCGCAATGGCACGACTCGTTCCAGGAATAGGGATCATATGTGCTACGTGAATACATATGGCGTCTAAGACGAGACTGACAAAGTTCCCCCAAAAAGCTATTCTAAACATTGGATGCTGTATCACTATACTGTATCACTATCTTGATGTATCGAGAGCTCGCTTGTGGTCGGAAGGGAAACGGAACTGGCAAGTGGCGAAAGTGGAGACGGTTGGGAAATTGAATCATGTGGCTCGTTGACGGATGGTTCTTCCAAGGAAGGAGGCGGGATAGGAGGAACGTCCATGGTTGCCTTGGTGGGTGACACTGGGTTACTGGCCCGAAGTGAAGGGTGGATACTAGATGCTGGTCGGGCTGGTAGTCGGGGCGCAAAGTCTTCATTTTGCCGGGGTGATAGCGGTCGTGACAGGCTACCTACCCTTGTGTGGGATGACCCGTAGGTGAGTACTGGCTCTGGCTCTCCAGGTGGAGCATCGGGTAACGGAGGAGAACTGCTTGGAAGCGGATCCTCGAAGAGTTGCGAGCAATGCTGGATGAGGTCCTCCATTCTCATATCCTTTTTGAGCCAGGGTTAGTATTTTGGGAAGCGCGCGGAGAAATTAAGTACCTTGACATTCTGAACGCTGAGCAGATCGCCTCCCTTTGAGATGTCTTCTTCGCCAAATATAACAGTACCAAATACGATTGCCAAGTTTCTGACATCCATTTTATTTTTCTCCGAGAATGCAGCAATGTGCGCAAGGTGCTCGATAACGGCTCGAAGCGTTTCCCGATGAATTGTCGGTAACCTACGAATCTTGGAGCGCATTTGAGCGACTGAGCTGGGGTCTCCTACTTGACGTACTCCGTGAGGTAGCGGTAAGATATCCTCGCAAGAAATAACTCACCCCGACCTTCTGTGTGCTCAACACGATCCAAGAGGGGATATTTGAACAAGGGTTCTGGTAGCCCGCGCAGGTACAACTGCAGTACTCAGCCAGAGGAAAGCACTAATGCAAATGCAAGGCACACCTTCAAAAGCGAAGAGACTGCGTACACGTCATCAGTTAATCTGTTGAATTTGAAGTTCGCCTCGTTCCTTTCTATCTTGTGTTGTAACTATGTTCATGTCAGCATGGATCCACCTAACAAGTATACAATTCGCACGTCTTGTACCACGGCATGGCGACCCGACACCTGTGAAGTTAATATTAAAGGGGAGTTGGAGGATCTCAGAAGAAATCAATCTTACGCGATATATGCCTTCTGATTCCAAACCTCTCTCGTCAATTTCCTGGATACAGATTCGGACAATTTTCGGAATATCTGTATCTGCAAGACCTCTAGCAGTCGCATAGTCCACTAGGCTGACGCCAAAAATTAGATCACTACACTCCCCAACGTTATAGTTGTAGTAGAGTATGGGCCTTGGAATCAAGAATGCCAAAGCACGGGGGATATGAGTTGCGACGAGGGAGACATCCTTCTCAGGTGAGATCTTTGCGACCATTGATCTCGCGTGTTCGGAAAGTTGTGTCTGTGTCGTGGTGGTTGCACTGCAAGTCAATGAGCTCCGTGCCCCATAATCAATTAAAGTATGCGAACGTCATGTTATCGATGTATTTTTCCAGCACGCCTTTGACAGTGCTCGAATAGTCACGAATGAAGTTCTCCAGACTCTGGAACTTCGTCAGAATAAGAGATAACAGGTATGAAGCCGCATACTGTATAGGCGCTCTCCAATATCTTTGTTCGACGAAGTCGAAGGGTCTCGAGCCAGTAAACCGCTTTGCGGTAGTCTTTATCTGAAATAATCTTGAATAAATCGATGGGAGCGCCACAAAAGGGACGATACTGACCAGCCTCATCGGCTTCGCGTTTCGCGCGAACTGCACGAAGCGCACTGGTTTCGGTACGTACACCGAGTGTTTCCTTGACTGTAGAACCCTTATCTAGGAATGTGATCAATTGATTGAGCTGTTTCTTACCTGCAGAAATTCAATCACCAACGCACAGATAGGGAAAGGTTTGCATACCATGATGCGCAAAATCGGAAAATGTCGTGCCAGAATTCGATGGCGAACGGTTACGCGCCACATGCGTTGTTCCCGAAGGCCTTCGATCGAGGGGTCGAAGGGATTGGGGGGCAGTTACACTGGGTCGTGAGGGCAAGGCGGGATTTGAGCGAGAGTTTGGCATGGATGTCCCGCCAGTTTCGCCGTACGGCGCATTCGAAAAAGGAGGTTGTGGGGGTGGAGATGCAGCAGCGAGTTTGTGATCCTGATTATGGGTGAGTAACATGAGTTGAATAGAAATGGATAGTGCTCCACCTCCACTTCCTGACACTTCTTAACGTACGCGCGCTTCAGTTTCGGTAATGTGTACTCTGCATAATCCGAGTACGCAGAATTTGATTCTTTGAGGTCTTCTTTGATGCGTTTACGTGTGCGTTCTTGGGTTTCCTAATCCAACGATACCACTTGGCTGCGATGAATGAAGAGTAACAGAAAGTACTCGCCTTCAGTGTCATCAAACTGTTGACAGCATCCAAAGTGAGGGTTGTGAGGAATGCTTGTCTGGTTTGTGCCTCTGCAAGAGGTGAACCAACAGCGTCAGATTAGAGCTGTGGCGGGAACGAAAATTCGAATGGACGAACCTCTTTCTATGTTGTCCCTGACTTCGCCCCACGCCCGGCGAGCCGTACTCATATCTGTACGATCATCCAGAAAGGCATCCATGGACCTTGTTTTCCGATGCAATTTGAACAGAGATTCGACACTATCAAATACCTGTCATGGCTCAGGGGGGAGATGTAATGCATGATCGCTCACTAGATTTCTTCTATACGCTTCCTGACGTACTCGCATTATCTCAAGCGCGGTTGCTGGATTATACACGATGATACGTACCTTTCCTGAAAAAAGTTGAGAAATGAGTCGGTGAGCAGCTTGAGATGGTGGTCAAACAAAGGCAAGGGGCCAGACTGGAGCGATGGTTCCGAGACTGATGACCTTGGTTGTAGCACGGCTTCAAACGGGTCAGATGTTGTCTGTATCGACATGATGGAGATCAACCGAGTACTAAATCTCCTGACCGTCCAAGACCAACTCCCCAAACATGTACATACAATGTGCCTGTCGTCCAGGACCCCAGCGACTCTGATCTCTACCGCATGTGCAACTTCTTCTCCATTTCCGAGTGAAGATTCTGAGGACAGCCCTGCTCCATTCCTGATAGAAAAGTCAGTATTGTTGTCACGGGAAAGGATGGCGGACCCACCGAAGAAGAAATCATGGGGGTCCATGGTCTCGTCTCTGCCCATCAGGATATCGAGGTGGACATTACTCCGTTCCATCCCTGGCATATGTGGGTTCTGCAGACACGTCAGTACAGCCTATAATGACCACGTGAACTTACCGCAGCGACGATCTTGCGTTCCATGAGCAGACGAGCCGGCGCGTGCAGCCCATATACATTACGCAACATGGTTAATTTGAGGTTGTCTTGCGTCTCTTCCCACTGGGAGGATTCCATTAAATGACACGAAGTAGAACAGGTAGACTTGCTCACACGTGAGAGACGATTCTCAATATCGCCCCTTGATTTGGTTTCTGCGGCGATGCTGCGTGGGCCATATTGGAGGGTGTCGTGGAGTCCGAAGCTGTTGGCCGTGGCGCTCAGGGAGGCCGACTTTTGTTCTGCGGGTGGTGCAAGGCGTAAGGAGGGTTCCTGGAAGCGAACGGTTTAGATTGAGTTAGCCAGCGGAGGACTGGCGACGTACCATGATAGCGAGAGCCAAGTGACGCGTACCTCGATATGATCCTGTGACTCTTGATTGTGACCCATTTGTGACATTTCCTCCCCCCGCATCTCCTCGTAGCGAGCACATATAAGCAGTCCTAGACGACCGTCGCATCTCTTCTCTGCTCTTCCCCCTCGTCTGCTAACTAAAGTTAACATCCCAAGGCGTTTCATGTCCACTAGGCACCCACGTTCTTCGAGCATCCCAGTCCGGGGCCCCGTCCCCTCCTCTTCCGCTCGACATATAGAATCTGTCATCTCCATACCCTTCTCTACTAGCCCTACCCAGTCTCGGCCCCGCATATCGAGTCAGGGATGGCCTCAACGGAGCTCCCCCGGAGGCATAGGCATCCCACACGGCGTCCGTGGAAGCAGCTCTATCACCTCCAGTCCTCCGACCAGGTTTCCCTCTCGTTCTTTCCCTCACTCCTCAGCTCTGTCTGGGCGAGGTAGTGCATCCCCGTACATTGTTTATGAACCTCGTGTGATTAGGGCTGACTCGACTCGCGCAACTGATGCAATCTGTCCCCGTAATTCCTCTGCATCGTCCAGCTCTCCCACACGTACGAGACGACCAAGCTCCGCTGGCGCTAGACCGCGTAGTGCGCAGCGGCTCTTTTCCATGCATATTCTTCCCACAGAAACAGCTCCGTTTCCTCGACCGGCCTATCTGGAACATTCTGCGCTCCGGCATTTACTGCAAACGGAATCATCCCCACCTAAAGCAGACCCGATCGTAAGACCAGATTCCGTGGGTGGAAGACGGATGCAACGGTCTCCGTCCTACGATAGTGACGAAGATGACATGAGCCCTCCTCGCCAAGTCCAGAAAATCCCACCATCTCCTATAACTGCGTCGTCTCCGACTTTGTTGTTACCCACGCGGTGGTGCGACGAATACAGAAGCCCCCATCTAAGCGTGTGCGGAGATGGTCGAGAATTAATATATCAAGGTGAGTTGTTCCTTTGTCTTTATTTCTAGAACACTTAACCCCAAGGAGCGTCTGGAGGTTCCGACAAGGATGCGGCAACGGCGCGTACCGTTGTTCCCGTGCCACCCGCTTGCGGAATATTTTACTATGAAATCGAAATTACTAGCAAAGCTTCAAAGAGGTTTGTTCATCTCTGGCTCTGCTCGCCGCATATTCTGATACTCGCCCCTCAGCCGTATAAGTGTTGGGTTCGCCATTCCCTTGCTAGTCAAGATGTAATTAATGACACGTACCCCCCAGCTTCATCGCTCGCGACGTCAAAGTATCACGCCTCCCAGGCTGGGAAAAGAATTCTTGGGGCTATTATGGAGAAAGCGGTACTATTTGTTCTGGAGATAAGAACGGGTCGCCTTTTGGAACCACGTTTGGAGGTACCCACGGTGCCAGTTTGCGAATAACCAAAAAGAGTCTCAACGTTCTTTGTTTCTAGTCGGTGACATTGTTGGCTGTGGCATCGACTTCTCTCAGAACAAGGTATTCTACACCAAGAACGGCTCTCCTCTCGGTATGTCCACTTTGAATCCGGCTGGCGTTGTGACCAACAAATATTCTTAGGGACAGCGTTCGACAACGTTGGTAAAGACTGTGATATTTTCCCAGCTGTCGGACTTTGTTACACTAACGAGTCTATTCACGCAAACTTCGGACAAGAGACGTTCAAGTACGACATAGAAGACCACGTACTCCAACAGCGTAATCATACCTGGGCTAAGATTCAATCCACTCCCTTGACATGGCCCACGGAGAAGCTTCATTCTCCTGACGTATCTGCTGATATTGCCAGTTCCATTGCGGACCCGAGTGACAAGATTCCGCTCAATGACCTGGTCTTGTCTTACCTTTCGCATCACGGCTACGCACGCGCAGCACGTGCATTCGAATCCCAATGCCGAACGCGTGGTGGACTCTCTGCTCGTGGGTCGTCTGTCTCACTTGCATCGGAACACACGATGGCCACACCGACATCTACGGATGATTATGTCATGGATATGGATATCGGCGATGGTCCTTCGAGCGCTTCTGCACCAAGATCGGCCGTCGTGGCTCCGATCCCGATTGACGACATCGAACTTCGCACTCATATTATTCAATCCGTCGTCGCTGGGGATGTGGATACTGCACTAACGGCGACTCGCAAACACTTTCCGCAAGTGCTCCTGGCCGACGCAGGGCTCATGCTGTTTAAGCTTCGGTGCAGGAAATTTGTCGAGCTCGTATTGGAGGCGGCGGAACTGAAGAAGAAGATGACAGCAGAGGAGAATGAGATGAACGTGGAAGGCTGTGGACAAGTATCCAGATCTGTATCTGGCTCGGTCCTGGAGTCCGTGAGTGAAGACACGGTGGGTAGCGACGGGGGAGTGATGGTGGATGGGTTGAGCATGGATGTTGATGACGATGGTGATGCAGTGGTTGAGTCGCCAGACGTAAGCCCGCACGCAGAAATGAGCATGCCCACCCGCAGTGCTCCAATTGCGATTGGGCCAAGTCGTAAGCCCTCTGTCGTCTCGCTCTCTTCCACTAGCAGCTGGGCTGGTGCAACGGCTGCGCAGTATGGATCTGCGCTCGAGAGGGCGGTTGCGTACGGGCAGGAGTTGGAGTCCGATTACAAGAATCGCGCCGAAGTCCGCGCGATATTCAAGCGTACATCAGTGATCATGGCTTACGACGATCCATTGGAAGCAGGAGGGGATGCAGCCGAGGTCGCGGGGCAGGGTGCGAGGGTGACCCTTGCTACCGAACTCAACCAAGCCATTTTGCGTAAGCAAGCCTTTCCGAGTCTTGCGACAAGGACTAATGCTCCTGCAGAATCCCAAGGACGTCCTGCACAACCTTTGCTTGATCGGTTGTACCGTCAAACTGCGGCCTGCCTTACCCAACTTGCATTATTGGGCAACGGTGCTGCAGCGTTCGCCGACATGCCAAAGGAATTCCTGGACGCATAACGGTACGGGTCACTCGCCTGGATTTTGGTGGACGATCTGTAGTTCGCTGTAACGCAAGGACAAGTAGTGTACTGTACTGTAATTATATCAACTTGGCCCCACTCCCACCTACCAACTTGAAGTTCAGTGAAGGGTTGTCCCGAAGTCCGTTCTTTTCTTTGTTCCAATCATGACGAAGCTCGTCCTCTCTATCCGCCATGTCGTAGTGTTCATAACTCTTCTCCAAATTATACACCACACACCACATAATGATCTTTGAATATACCAGTGATCCCCGACTGCGCAAACGTACTGCTACTTTCCTCCACACTGTTATTGCTCGTAGCATAATAAAAGGCCTCCTGTATACATATGATAATCGGGAAATACGTAGAACCCCATTGAGCCTACCCCTGTGTGTACAATTTCTGAGTGCATAGATACGGACTGAAATTTATCCGGGCGAGACTCACCTGCGTTAAAATTGACAATACCACCCGGTCAGGTCATGCACAGGTGCCAGATGCACCAGAGATTCCTGGGTAATTCAACAACACCCGAGACAACGAGAGACGTATCATCATGATCGTCACATGCGCTAGGGAGCACGATCGGGGAACGGAACGACTATAAAGTGCATGCGTCGTTGTCTTCATCCAAGTTTGGTTAGCGTGCGCTGTGGTACGCCCTCGAACATGGTCTGAGTCATGGGACAAGGCTTTGAGGGTGGGTGCCAGTGGGCAACAAGTTGGTGATGATCTATGGTGATATGCGAATATATACTCCTGAAAACTTGATTTCAAGACTCGGAGTATCTCTGTAGGTGTGATTTCATTGTTCGATTTCGATTAGAACTCAGTCAGTATCTTATAGTTTTAACCGTTACCGCTAGCATCTGTCCGCAAAGCATGCCTACTCAGTCTAAGTACCTACGTACCTTCCTCTAACCTGTTCACGTCGATGGTTCCCCTCCGCTTCTTGGAGAGGCTTCACATCATTGGACAACGACTTCCAAAAATAAGGTTGACGCTGCAAAGTTTCTCTATTATCTTCTTTTATACTCCCCAAATCCCTGCGAACTCGAACGGGAGTATCTGGCGGAGCTCTGCACACTCCCCCACCCAGCGAGTCAGATCAGTAGGGCGGGTCGTTGATCTAAACAGATTCCTATGACTCAATTTGTCGACAGTCGATGAATTACTTGCCCCCGAATTGCCGGAGGTAGCTGACTGGGCGCGCCGCCTTTCTGAATGTCTCCCACCTCCCGCTGAAGATTCAACAAGTGTTTTGCCATCTTTGACCGAGGTGGCAGTTCAACTATTTCAATCATGTGGCGCTAGCCCGTATGTCCTCCTCATTTTCTCAGTGCCACGAACTAATTGTCACGGAATAGTGTGGAACCCCTCAGGGAAGGGTTCACCTGACGGTTCTTACCATCCAGCCCTGGATACCAACCGAGTCAACAATATCCGTGCCCTCCTCCGTGAAGCGACGGAACATAAGCGGAAGCCATCCTTGAAACTCCTGGTGAGTGTTGTGCCATCTCGTTGAATTATCATGTTATTATACATCGACAGGTGCAAATACGTGACGTTCCGAAGTGTCCTATTACTGGTTGGGAATTTGAACAAGATGAGGTTAAGAGGTTGGGTATTGTCGCACAGCCCCGTGGTGTGGGCCCGGAGGTAGCCCATATCATGCCATTTTCACTGCATAATAAAGTACGCAGAGTATTTTCTATCTGGAAAGGCGCTGATGGTATTTCCCTTAGTCTCATGTCCATCTCGCCCTCGAGATGTTCACGGGTCGCATAATCACAGCAGATGACCTTCATACATCAATCAATGCCCCTGAAAATGCATTACTTCTGCAGTATGACACCCATAAGCAGTATGATGCCATGCGTTGGGATATTGAAGCTGTGCGCCAGTCTGACGGCAGTGTGAGCCTCATTTTGATTCGTTGCATGATTGACAGCCATTTACGTATAATCGGTTCGATGCTAGTACTCTCGTTCCGTCCGCGAAGACCATCTTGTTCACTTCGTACGAAGTCAAATGAATAAGGAGCTGTTTCGGTACAAATACCCTCAACGAGGATCAACTTATTGGTCTCCCCAATCCTCGTTTCTGTAATACCATACTTGCCATCATGCGGGTGCTCTACATGAGTGGCGCTGCTGACGTGTTAGATGAACTTGGACGAGATTACGAACACTCGATGGAAGGTGGCTCCAGTATGGGGATCTCTCCTGCCTTTGACAATCTTCTCTTTGTAAAGCTTCACGATGCCTTTCTATCGCGTGTCAAGGATGAATAAGTTTAATCATCACTTGGATGTTCCTGTCGTTCTTATCAAATTCCTCGCTAATGATGAATAGCAGCTCCTAGTCACATCCCATCGCATGGCAGCGCAAAAAATGCCGATCTGGGAACTCAAAGCGGCCCTATTCTGCCAGCTGTACGCACCTGCTTCGGGTATGTCTGATGCCCCCAGTCGGGCAGAAGAAGGAAATGCATCCAAAATTGAAGATACTAAAGTGTGTATAATAAGGATACAGCAGGAATAACAGTAAATGGACGGAGAATGATAAAAGTGGGGATTGATGTGGGTAGTGATGGCAGATTATGCGACAGTGAATGACTCTCCGCATCCACAAGCATCTTTGATATTGGGATTATTGAAGACAAACTTGGAGCTGTGAGAGAACGAGTCATGAGGTCGGACCGTTCGAGCACGACAAAAGGGATACTTGCCTCAGCGGATCCTCCTTCCAATCCATCTCGCTGCCAATGATGGAGAACAACGCTTTGCTGTCTATAAGCACTCGCACGCCGTCCTGTTCGACGACTTCGTCGAATTTCCCAGGCTTGTCGACGTATTCTAGATGGTAGGAAAGACCAGCGCAGCCCTTGTTGCGCACGCCAATCCGTATGAGTTGGGGTGTCGGGCCGTTGAGGAGGGCGCGGAGTCGGAGTACGGCTTCGGGCGTCTGTAATACGAAGGTATGTTTCAGTGGGGTGGTACGGGGTGACGAGGGGGAGTAAACGCACGATGGACAAGGCAGCTTTGGTAGACCGGAGGGTCGGTCGTGGTCGTGGGGCTTTCGGAGGGGCTGGTGGACGTGCTGGGAGCTGTGGAACGGCGGGATCGGTGTGTACGACGAGGGGATGTTGTCGCGAGTCTGGTATGGGAGGGAGAGTGGAGATCAGGGCACGGCGATGGGCGGTCAAGGCGCGGCGGGTGGACAAGGCGAGGGAGGACAACAACATGGTCCTGGTCAAGGATGCATGTACATACTTTTAGGAATGACTAATCGCATATCCTCCCGTGGTTATTGGTCTGCTTATGTACACGACGCTGTCACACTACTAGTACCATGTCGACCGTGCTCGCGACGGAAGTTAGAAAACATACCTCGGCACGACCGACCAGAGCAGCTGGTCGCTATTGGAAGGGAAAGGCACCCAAGGGCGTTGCAGATGTCCCTTCAGACTCTGACGAGGAGCAGGAACAGGAAGACGAACAGGAAGAGGGCGACATTCCGATCGGCGACGAGGAGGACCTTGTACAAGAAGAGGAGGAGGAGGAGGAAGAGTCACTTGCACGGTCGACTCAAGCGAAGCCGGCGCGCGCGCTCAATGTCTCACTCAAAGACGTCAGCATCTCGACGGATGGTAAAGTCATCGTAGCAGGTCGCGAGGAGTCGGGCAGAACTCTTATGGAGGAAGGTGTGTGTTACGTAGCATTGCTCCTGCTCTCTGTTCTTACCAGTCGTATCGCGCAGAGGAGTCGGAAGAACTCGAGGAGGCACAGGTTCAAGCAGTGGAAGAGGAGGAGGAGGAGGCGAGTTTGTACACATACGTTCGTACTTTATTGCTAACCATGTTACGTAGTCGAGCGAAGACGAGTCCGGATCTGAAGAAGAGGAAAAGCCCAAACTGCTCTTCAGACCTGTATTTGTCCCCAAGTACGCTACTGTCCACTCCGCGATTCCAACGCTTGTTGATATCAGGTATCCTGCAGACGTGGACGCGCGACCATAGCAGAGAGAGATGCTATCGCTCAAGAAGCGGAAGAACTGCAACGACAAAAGGATCTCGCTGCCGAACAGCGCAAGAAAGAAAGCCATGATCTCGTCGCGGAAAGCATCAGAAGAGAGCTGGCCGAGAGCATGTATTTCATCTCTGCGAATCAGCGCATGATAACTGACGACGTGTATAGAGGAAAAAGAAGATATCGTTCCGGATGTAGATGACACCGATGGGCTCGACCCCGATGGAGAGTTTGAGGCGTGGCGCCTCAGAGAGCTCGCGAGAATTAAAAAGGAAAAGGAGGAGGAGCTCCGGCGCGAGGAAGAACGGGAGGAGGTCGAGCGGAGACGCGCACTTCCGGAGGAGCAGCGAATGAAGGAGGATGTGGAACATGCCAACAAGCTTAGAGAGCAAAAACCAAAAGGCCAGCAAAAGTTCCTCCAAAAATATTGGCACAAGGGGGCCTTCCATCAGGTGGGTACCTTTGGGTGCATGACGTGCTGCATATGGTGATCGTATCGTCCACAGGATGACGAGATCCTTAAAAGGCGCGATTACACCGAAGCAACGGAGTCCACCATCGATGTATCATTTTTGCCAAAAGTGATGCAGGTCAAGAATTTTGGAAAGCGCAGTAGAACCAAGTATACGCACCTCTTGGATCAAGATACTACCGCAGGAAACGGTGGTTTTGGAGGTGTGGGTCCGGCCAAGTCAGGCGGTCGCTCTACCGAAGCAGCTGGTTGTTTCTTGTGTGGTGGGCCGCATCTTAAGAAGGGTAAGACTTGCAACCGATGATCATGCCCGTCCTTTAACTTGGGCTCTCTAGACTGCCCTCAAGATACTGGCCCTACTCCTGCCCGAGGGTTTACGGCGTCTGCAGCTCAAGGTGCAGCAGCAATCAGGCAGGGGAGTAAAGTTTCCTGGCGTGATAGGGAGGATTTAGTTGGCCGGGATGAGCGAGATCGTCGGTCTCCCAAACGGGATATACCGCGACCCCTAGATAATGACCGTCGTGATTCAGGATGGCAACGGAGGGACCGTGACTATCGCGATTCGCGCTCTGGCCCAAAATCACGCCCATATTCACGCTCTCCCTCGCCGCATCGAGATAAGCGGTCTGTCGTGGACGCTCGAGACAATTACAGGGACAAGCGTCGTCGTGTAGATTGAATGTAAGTCCCTCTTGACCTATATCGTGTGATTTGCTGTGAAGGCCTCGAGGCGTATGTGTGTGAAGTCCGTTGACCCTGTCACCGCACATCTATTTAAAATCAATGTCAAGTACGGCAAGTCGCAGATCACCGCACTTGACCCGCAGTTCTTATCTCATGCAGGACTTGCTGTGCTGATTGTTATCGATCAGCTTATAGTTCTGTGGTTCCCTGCGCGAAACTTCTAGTTATAAGTCTAGCTGACAGGACTCGTGCTTCGCAGGACCCGTCACGATAACACGGTGAGCAATTCTTCATGTCCCCATTTGCGTACCTTGAACCACGCTCCGAAAAATAGCTAGATCATGGATCTCTTCATGCGCGGAGTGCCTCTCGCGGCTTCAGAGGACGATGTCAAAGTTGAGCTCGCAAAGATATTACACAAATCACCCTTCCCACTCCACCCTCCCTTGAATTTCGACGTCTTTCTTTTTAAGAAATACAACTTGCGTGGCAAAATTGGAATCCTTACTCTTCCAACTGAGATCGTGGGCCAGATCTTCCTCCGATCCTACGGCGCGACTGGTGTGCCGATCAAAGGACCCAGAGTAACGTTTTCCTTGAGTAACAGGCCTCTGAACGTAGAGAAAGTCAGGATACTCAACTCCACTCCGTGGAGGGATCCCCAACAACTTCAGGCGGAGAAGGAACGGCGCATTCACGAGGGCAGACCTTACAAACTCAAGTCGTATGCATTTGGCCGATTTCTCAATGATGGGTCGTTTTCATCCGAGGTTGTTGCCAAAGGATCTGCTGAGATTGCTTGCGATCTTGAACGTCGTCAAGTGCGCTTTACACTCCACAGTGACTCTCAACTCTCCGATTCCGATGGGGAGGATCTCATCGCCCACATGATCCACTTGCAACTACAACCCTCCATCACTAGGATTGTTTCCTACCCTCCCAAGGCAATCGACTGCATCATCGAGAGCGGCAAAGGAGAGGAACCTACCATCTTCATTCGAGCGAATGCGTTCCCGATGTTTTCCACCGAGACGCGCATTGTGGACAACATCAATGCTTCGCGCTCTCAAGGGCTTTTCCCTGACGTCCCTATGCCCCCGGGTTGCTTCAATTTGTTGTGCACGTTCGTCGATGAAAATGACAAGGACGCGTTCGTCCACGCAGCCCAGTCTAGATTTCAGGGAATCCGTTGTACTCGCAAACCGGATGCCATACACATTCGCGACAACACATCGGCGCATCACGATTCAGAACTCGATCTTGACTTTCTCCGCGACCTGCCTTTTGAGCTTGCGTTCGAAATGGAGAAGGCGATCGTGAACTGGACCCTGAGCATCCGCGATGCGCGGTCTTTAGTAAACAAGTTGAATGACCTGATCGACACACACGGAGACACAGTCGCTTCCATATTCAGGCAGTTCATCTCGCTTTTAGAAGACGAAGGGACGACAAACAGGCACTGGGGGCGCAAACATCGGAGGCGAAACCGCGCTGAGCCGACGACGCTCGAGGGTCGTCTCATGGAGGCCGTCGACATCTATCTCCGAGAACAAGAGAGGCCGAGGGGACGACTCGCACCCGCACTCCCCGGTCCTGCCGTATCCTACACATACCACATGATCCTCACCCCCACACGGTATATCCTCGAAGGTCCTGTCGTAGATCAGTCCAACAGCGTCTTGCGTCGGTTCGGCAACCATGAGTGTTTCCTCAGGGTTTCTTTCCAGGATGAGAACAGGTCAAAGCTGAGGCGCGACTTGGAGACGTCGATCTCAGATTTACTTGACGAACGGTATAGCCCCGTTTTACTCAAGGGTTGCATGGTCGCGGGCAGACGCTACCACATGTTGGGATACTCTATGAGTGGTCTCAAGGAACATTCGCTATGGTTTGTCACCCCATTCCGTGACGACCAAGGACGAGTGTTAAATGCCGTGACGATCCGGGAAAGCCTTGCAAGTATTGTCTTGTGACCTGAATCCACTCAGTATTGTTAACGTCCAATCTCACAGGGCGACTTTTCACGCTTGCTATACCAACCGGCGAGACTCGGGGCCCGCTGGTCGCAGGCGTTTTCGGCTACCGACCCGTCGATCACTCTAGAGCTAGAAGAGATCGAGATCATCGATGATATCAGATCTCCGACGACAAGAAAGGTTATGACGGATGGATGCAGCCCAATTTCGACGGAGCTCTCACGTGCCATATGGAGGGCGAACCAGAGGACGAAGAAGCGGCCCGCGCGGGGGAGAATACCATCCGCCTTCCAGTTCCGTCTCGGCGGTGCCAAGGGTATGGTTGTACAGGATCCCACACTAGATGGCAGAGTCGTCTGTCTGAGGCCCTCGCAAGTCAAGTTCGAGGCACCCGACAACCGCACGTTTGACATCCAGTCCACTTCTCTCCGGCCCAAGTCCATGTTCCTTAATCGACCTCTGATCGTGCTCTTGGAATACCTCGGATCGAGCGCAGAGCGTATCATCACATTACAGGATCGTTCAATCGACGAAGCACAGTCCATCCGGGACTCGTTTCTGAATGCATCCAAGGTGATCCAGCAGCATGGATTGGGTGCGTCGTTTCACCTGCCATCCTTGTTCCGCAACATGGGGTCGATCTTGAAATTGGAGATGTATGACAAGGAAACGGAAGAGGGCTTGTACAACGACCTAATCGCGAATACGTTACACTGCGCAGAGACGCACATCTTGCGTGAGCTCAAGTTTCGCGCTCACATCGCGGTTCCGGGGTCGTTTACACTCTTGGGCGTGTCGGACGAATGGGACTGTCTAGAAGAAGGGGAGATTTTCGCGACAGTGGACGACGAGAAGACGAAGTTGTACCAGGAGATCACCGGCACGGTCGCTATCACGCGTAGCCCTCAGATACATCCAGGCGATGTGAAGACGGTGACCGCAGTGAGAAAGAAAGAGTTGGAACACCTCACAAATGTTGTTGTATTCTCTTGCAGGCAAGTGTGCACATGTCTCTGTGACGCTTCACATCGACTAAGATATATTGACAGGGGTGACCGATCGCTGTCATCATGCCTCGGCGGAGGGGACCTGGACGGAGATGACTTCAATCTCATCCTCGATGTCAGTTTCTCCTTTCTGGTCGGACGTTACTTCGTTGAACCTGAACCCTCGTAGCCGGAGCTTGTTCCGCAAATGGACATGACTCCAGGGGATTACGTGTCGCTTCCCATCAAGCAGACAGAACAGCCTTGTGGCATCGAGGACGTGGTCCGCTTCATCTTTGACTATGTACGTCGATTTAGGTAGCATGTTTCTTGTCTGATGGTATTCTTAGATCAAGGCGGACCTTGTCGGTCAGATTGCCATCTCTCACCTTCGGTTTTCCGACATTTCAGACCCTTCCTGCCCTGATTGTCTTAAGTTGGCCGAGCTCGCTTCGCAAGCCGTGGATTTCCCGAAAACAGGGACTCCAGTCCAGTTCCAGGATTTGCCCAAGTCACGAAGCCGGGAGAAGCCTGACTTTCTGGCTCGGGAGGGGGCCGATGTGAATAGTGAGATGTACTACAACAGTCCGAAATTACTTGGACAATTGTTTCGTCGGGTCCCCGTCAAGAACTGGATGCCGATGGAGTGGAATGATGACCGGACGCCATCTGGAGGGAATGTTGTGGAATTCGCACTGAGACAGGTCAATATGTATCAACTAGGACTCAATCTGGCTGCGCCACCTCAGGAGTTGCACGAAGAGATGGAGTATTTGTTGGAAGATTATTCCCGGAGGTTGATGGCGATTGCAACGACGCATACAGTTTCCAAGAACAAGGACATTCACGTGACGGAATCGGAGTTGGTGAGTGGGACGATCATGGCGAACTGGTCGGACCACCATCGAAGAAGGGAGGCAGTCGGGGCTATGAATTTGGAGGTGCGTGTTTGCACGACGACGGATGACACATTTTGATGGGTGCCTCACAGACACACGAGCTGGTCCGTGCTGTGAGGGCCGAGATGCGAGCGAGCAATCACACTACGGTTCACGAGCAAGAGGAGGAAGAAGACTATTCGGCGTATGCATATTCGTTTGACGGCGATTGGGACGAAGACGAGGACGACTATTATCGTGAGACGCGGCAAATTGCAGAGGCATTCAAACGGGCGTGGGCAGCGTGGTGTGCCGCGGAGAGTGTGTTGATGTCTAAGCCAACCTCGTACGGACCCCAGAGTTTTGGGTTGATCGCGTTGGGGCGGATGTTGGAGTTGATCAAGGCGGCTGAACGGTGCATGTAGTCGTATTGGAGGAAGGGTAAGTACATCTATTAGTAGGCTCAGGCTGGTGCAGCTGGCATAGGGTGTAGCATAGATAGGCCTCGTCCGGGTTTCCGCGAGGTCTGAGTCAAGTTTTCGGATAATGTGGTATGCCACGTGTTTTGACGCGGATGGCTGTAAGTGGGCAGCCAGCTCAGCTGTAGTATACGTGGATTCCCATAGGCGGATCTCCAGGTTCAACCAGAGGCGAACCGGGTGATCCATCCTCAGCAACCCACCATTCATATCGATCCATAGGTTATATCCGGATGGGCCCAGTGTCACCCAACAATTTTTCTTGGCAACCCATCCATGGTTGTGCACCCACTTCAGGCCCAGACAGCTGGTTAAAAAGTTTCAAACCCACGGACATGACCTAAATACTATCGATATTATCCGGATACACCAAGGATACACTCAACTTGGACGATCCATCGTCACATCCCCACTGGAAGTCACATTGACACGTCACGGGTTGTCAGTTGACCATTTGCGTTGCTTTTAAACTTTTTTAGCGACGTTCAAAGTTTCACGGCATCCAGAAATGATGACACCTTTTATGCTGATATCTTGTGGGTGACTGCCATGGCGGCTATGACTCGGAGGCTGATACTGATATCGAATTTGATTGGTGACCCTCCGAGTCGGACATCCTGGTACGTCCGTCCTCGCGCACCTTCATCATTTTCTTCCACTTCGGTCACTGACGAAGACATAGTTTCAGGTGCAAACGAGCAACCTTGGCCACCAAACTCAAGCAGACTCCAAATCAAAATTTATCGCTTGGGTAAACATTGCCCAAGCTGACTGTGTCGAAGATGTGCAAATCTGTAGTGCGCAAACGCTGAGAAAACCACGAGTCCCCCCTCCCCCCATTCTACAGAATTGATGGAAGCCTCTCCGTTCAAATTGCATCGCTTAAATCCCATTCAAAAGGCAGCACACTATGGAAACTTTTGTCCTTCAGTGTTTCCCTGATGCGCTCGACTGCGGGCCAGACAACGCGATGAAGACCCCAGGCCCGGATGATATCTTGGGGCAGTTTTACACGAGCACGAACCTCACTGAGCTCAGTGAGGATGCCCTGGACCCGACTCGGATACTGTGGTCACTTTTATGCAGGTCGACATACGCAGAGAAGCAGGAACGACGGAACGGCAGGAAAGAAATCCGCTAGCCACAGATGAAAGTTCAATAATATTCTCTGTTCCTCTCCATAGGGAATGCAGATTTTGTCAAGACGCCCATTAGCCGAGGAGAATGCGCTGGGGAGTCAAGCAGTCCGGGACAGTGACCTAGGAGCGTCGGAAGACCCTGGGTACACGACAGACAGCGACGGACGCAGTCCAGACGTATCCATAGAGCCCCGCGACGACGCAAACAAGTCCGTGAGGGCGAACGAGGGTGCAGAACCTGTCAATGGCGAATATGTCGAGCCGATGGATCCAAGAGTGTCGAGAGAGAGAGAGAGAGCGGATGCGATGAGCGAAGACGGCACGCGAATGGGTTCCACACACATCTAGGTCGGGTC
The DNA here is from genome assembly GCA_038089615.1 of Aureoboletus auriporus. Taxonomy (NCBI): domain Eukaryota; kingdom Fungi; phylum Basidiomycota; class Agaricomycetes; order Boletales; family Boletaceae; genus Aureoboletus; species Aureoboletus auriporus. Next base: position 46,903 of record JBBPLF010000116.1, read on the forward strand.
AAGTGGCGCGGCCATCGTCGAACGAAACATGGATGTCGCGTACGAACGCATTGAGTCGAGTCGATCAAGAGGAACGGAGAAAGTACGACGGAGCGCAATCGATCGACAACGGGAATTGACGCAGACCGTCAGCATACCTCAACAAACAATGACGAGTATCTTAAGATACCTTTCAAAGTGCCCAGCGAGGGTCCAGAAGTTGACCCTTGTCGTGAAAGCAAATGATCACGATGCGAAACGAGGTGTCTCTTCATCCCGAAATGTGACTAGGGTCTGGACGATTTACAGATTGTCGAGGTCAAGTAAATTGAAGACCCTATCCCGTACCCAGACGACACAAGTAATCGCATCTGCCAAACGAAATGGACCAGATTCTGGGTGCTAACTCCTAGGAATCTGGTCTAATATTTGAAACCCAGCTGTCAATCAACAGCTTGTTGATTGACAGGCTGAGATCGAAACTATGACTGCTGTGAGTCATTGACTCAGGAATCAAGAAGGCAACGGAGCCTGAAGGACCGCTCTGGCCTCAAACCATGCCCTATGATACTCGCGCTCTCCCGGGCTCTCGCCAGCATCGGTCAGCCATCTATGTGTAAAGCCCGGAGATCATCGATCAGGCTGCGCCCGCCGCGTGTCATGGCCCGGATCTGCCATGTCTATTTGAAATTATGTAATGAGTCGAGGTTGCGAATCACCTCACTTAACCCACAAGTTCTTATCTCATGCGGCACTTCAAGCTATGTTGATTGTCATCAGATTTGTATATCTGGGTTTCCTGCGCGAAACGTCTCGTTATAAGTCTAGCTGACGGGACTCGGGCTTCGCAGCGTTGGAGAAGCTCGTCTCGGATCCATACGATTAATATTTTTCTACACTCACTATACCTTATTTGGTCGACGCGTACTACTTTGGTCGCGTGTCCGCTTCAGCATTTTTTGCAGTTTCGTTCATACTCGACTGGAGGTAAGCCCCACGATATACCTATGGACATTCATTACTGACGTACCATAGTACTCATACTCTCGTTCTAGCTCGTATATTATTCTCGCCCTCTCCCTCTTACACGCAGGACAACACGGTAAGCTATACCTCATGTCTCCATTGTGTACCTTGAAATCACACTCCGGAATACTGCTAGTTCATGGACCTCTTCATGTGTGGAGTGCCTCTCGCAGCTTCAGAGGACGACGTCAAAGTCGAGCTTGCAAAGATATTACACAAATCACCATTTCCACTCGACCCTCCTTTGAATTTCGACGTTTTTCTTTTCAGGAAGTATGATTCACGTGGCAAGAACGGGATCCTTACTTTTCCAACTAAGATCGCAGGCCAGATCTTCCTTCAGTCCTACGGCACGACCGGCGTGCCAATCAAAGGGCCCAAAGTAACATTCACCTCGAGTAACAGAGCTCTGAACGAAGATAGAGTCAGGATACTCAACTCCACTCCCTGGAGGAACCCACAACAACTCCGGGCGGAGAAGGAGCAGCGCATTCACGAGGGCAGACCGTATAAGCTCGAGTCATATGGCTTTGGCCGGTTTCTCGATGATGGGTCGTTTTCGTCCGAGGTTGTCGACAAAGGATCGGCAGAGATTGCATGCGATCTTGAGCGCCGTCAGGTGCGCTTTATGCTTTGCAATGCACCTCGCTTCTACATGGATAGCTTCGACCGCATGATCGACTCTGAACTGGATATTGGCACGATTTCGATTGCTTCCTATCCACCCAAGGCAATCGACGCCATCGTCGAGAGCAGCAAAGCGGAGAAGCCCACCATCTTCATCCGAGCGAATACATTCCCAATGTTTGCCTTCGAGATCCGCCTTCCTTGCGACATCGAAACTTCGCGCTCTCAAGGGCTTGTCCCTAAAGTTAAGATGCCGCCAGGTTGCTTCCATCTGGCGTGCACATTCGACGATGAAAATGATAAGGATGCGTTCGTCCACGCAGCCCGGACTAGATTTCAGCTCCGTTGCACTCGCAAACCGGATGTTATACACATCCGTCACAACATACGGAGATATCCTGATTGGGGCCTCGACCATCATTTTCTCCGCGATCTGCCCTTTGAGCTCGCATTCGAGATTGATAAGGCGATCGCGAACCAGACGCTGAGTATCCACGATGTGCGATCCTTGGTGAAGAAGTTGAATGACCTGATTGCTGCACATGGAGACGCGGTCGCTTCGATCTTTAGGCAGTTCATCTTGCTTTTGGATGATGAAGGGACTACAAGGCAGTGGTGGTGTAGTAGCAGAAATCGGAAGCGAAAGCGCACTGCGTCGACGACACTTGAGGATCGTCTCATGGAGGCCCTCGAAATTTATCTGCGAGAACAAGCGAGACCAAAGGGACGACTTGCACCCGCACTCCCCAGTCCTGCCGTATCCTACACATACCACATGATCCTCACCCCCACGTGTCGTATCCTCGAAGGTCCTGTCGTGGATCAGTCCAATAGCGTCTTGCGTCGGTTTGGCCATCACGAGTGTTTCCTCAGGGTTTCTTTCCAGGACGAGAACGGGTCAAAGCTTCGGCAAGACGCAGAGACGTCGATCTCAGAGTTACTTGACGAACGGTATCGCCCCGTTTTACTGTACGGTTGTACGGTCGCGGGCAGACACTATGACATGTTGGGATACTCTATGAGTGGTCTCAAGGAACATTCGTTGTGGTTTGTCACCCCATTCCGTGACGACCAAGGACAAGAATTAGATGCTGTAACGATCCGAGAAAGCCTCGCAAGTATTGCCTTGTGACCTACTTAGTCTCTCTGACGTCCAATCTCACAGGGCGACTTTTCACGCTCAGACTTGCAATACCAACCGGCGAGACTCGGGGCTCGTTGGTCACAGGCGTTTTCGGCTACCGACCCGTCGATCACTCTAGAGCCAGAAGAGATCGAGATCATCGATGATATTGAATCTCCAACGACCGGAGAGATCATGACGGACGGATGCAGCCCTATCTCGATGGAGCTTTCGTGTGCCATTTGGAGAGCGAACCAGAAGACGAAGAAGCGACCCGCGCGGGGGAGGATACCATCCGCCTTCCAGTTCCGTCTCGGCGGTGCCAAGGGTATGGTCGTACAAGATCCCACGCTAGAAGGTAGAGTGGTCTGTCTGCGCCCTTCGCAAGTCAAATTTGAGGCGCCCGACAACCGCACGTTTGACATTCAGTCCACGTCTCTCCGACCCAAGGCCATGTTCCTTAACCGACCATTGATCGTGCTCTTGGAATACCTCGGATCGAACGCAGAGCATATCATCACGTTGCAGGAACGCTCGATCAACGAGGCACGGTCTATTCGTGACTCGTTTCTGAACGCGGCCAAGGTGATACAGCATCACGGATTGGGGGTCTCGTTCCACCTGCCCTCATTGTTCCGCAACATGGATTTGATTTTGAAGGTGGAGATGTTTAACGAGAAAACGGGAGAAGGCTTGCACAACGACCTGATCGCGAACGCGTTGCACTGTGCGGAGACGCACATCTTGCGTGAGCTCAAGTATCGCGCTCACATCGCGGTTCCTGGATCGTTTACGCTCCTTGGCGTGTCCGACGAATGGGATTGTCTAGAAGAAGGGGAGATTTTCGCGACGGTGCACGACGAGAAGACGAAGTTGTACCGAGAAATTACGGGGACGGTCGCCATCACGCGTAGCCCTCAGATACATCCTGGGGATGTGAAGACGGTGACTGCAGTGAGAAGGAAAGAGTTGGAGCATCTGACCAATGTTGTTGTATTCTCCTGTAGGCAAGTGTGCACACGTGCGCTGCGATGCTCCACGTCGGCTAAGATATCTTGACAGGGGTGACCGACCGCTGTCGTCATGCCTCGGCGGAGGGGACCTGGACGGAGATGACTTCAATCTCGTCCTCGATGTCAGTTTTTCCTTTCTGGTCAGACGTTGCTTTGTTGATTCAGAGCGCTTATAGCCGGATCTTATTCCCCAAATGGACATGAGTCCAGGGGATTACGAGTCGCTCCCCATCAAGGAGACCGACTTGCCCTGTGGAATCGAGGACGTGGTCGACTTTATCTTTGACTATGTGCGTCAATTCGAGTAGCACGCTTCTTCTCTGATGGTATTCTTAGATCGAGGCGGATCTCATCGGACAGATTTCCATCTTTCATCTTCGGTTTTCCGATATTTCAGACCCTTCCTGCCCTGATTGTCTCACGTTGGCCGAACTCGCTTCGCAAGCCGTGGATTTCCCGAAAACAGGGACACCAGTCAGATTCCGGGACCTGCCCAAGCCGCGAAGCAGGGAGAAACCTGACTTTCTGGCTCGAGAAGGAGCTTATGTGAACAGTGAGATGTATTACAACAGTCCGAAACTACTTGGACAACTGTTTCGTCGGGTCCCCGTCAAGGACTGGATGCCGAAGGAGTGGAACGACATTCAGACGCCATCCGGAGGGAATGTAGTAGAACTCGCGTTGAGACAGATGAATATGTATCAGCTGGGGCTCGATCTGGCTGCGGCGCCGAAAGAGTTGCAAGAAGAGATGGAGTATTTGTTGGAAGACTATTCCCGGCGGCTGATGGCGGTTGCAGCGACGCATACGGTGTCCAAGAACAAGGACATTCATGTGACGGAATCGGAGCTGGTGAGTGGGACGATCATGGCGAACTGGTCGGACAACCATCGGAGAAGGGAGGCAGTCGGGGCGGTGAATTTACAGGTGCGTGTTTGGCGTGATGACGGATGACATGTCTGATGCAGATCTGCATGACAGACACACGAGTTGGTCCGCGCTGTGAGAGCCGAGATGCGGGCGAGCAACCATACCACGGTTCACGAGCCAGAGGAGGAAGAAGCAAATTCGATGTATACCCATTCGTTGGGCGGGGATTGGGATGACGACGAGGAGGACTATTATCGTGAGACGCGGCAGATTGCAGAGGCGTTCAAGCGGGCGTGGGCAGCGTGGTGCGCGGCGGAGAGAGTGTTGAAGGATAAGCCGACGTCATACGGGCCTCAGAGCTTTGGGTTAATCGCGTTGGGACGGATGTTGGAGTTGATCAAGGCGGCTGTGCGGCGCTTGTAGTCGTATAAAGAACACCATTATTCGGATGGCGGACCGTTTAGGGTCGGGTGGAACATGCCGTGCAGCTGCCGTGCAACGTGCAAGCGGGAGATCCCGAGGAGCTGTGTCACATTCCAAAAACGGGGAACTATGTGATTTCAAGAAAGGGAGCTACTTCTAAATTGAGTGTCCATACTGTGACGGGGTGAAAGGGTCCCTATGTGGGCGAAAGATATAAAGCGACGTCGCGCAATTCTTCGCCATCATCGCCATGTTTTCTTCCTTTGACTTTGCCTACCCGCTCGACAACAGTCCGCTCATCCCCGCCCACGACCAGTGGCCCGTCTTTGACACCATCCTCACCTACTCACCCGACTCATCCCAAGCCTCCTCCCCCGCCGCCTCCCAGGACTCTCTCCCCTCCACCGCGGTACTCGCAACCATGCCCATCCCCCCCTCCCGCGGCTCCTCGCGTAACAAGAACCCCGATCACATCCCCCGTCCCAGAAACGCGTTCATGCTCTTCCGCTCCGCGTTCGCCGCCGCCCAAAAGATCTCCTCCACCATCGAGCACGACAACCGCCACATCACGCGCATCATCGCGCACTGCTGGAACCGGCTGTCTGACGCTGAGAAACAGGTGTGGCGCGACAAGGCGGCCACTGAAAAGGTCCAGCATGCCGCGCGGTACCCTCATTATCGCTTCAGCCCTGTGGGGCGGGCGAGTCGGCGTACGAAGCGCAATGTGCGCAGGAATGGCGTCGAGGACGTGAAGCGGTGCGAGAAGCTGGCCGAGTTGGTCATGGAGGGCAAGTTTGGACAGGAGCTGGAGCACGCGATCAATAAGATCGACGAAGCGCGTCTTGTGGCGGTGCATGTTGTTGACGACAGCCCAAAGGACTCTGACGTCCCACCTTTTCGAAGCCCCTTGTTGCCTCCTGCAGAGACGGCGACGGTGCAAGTACCTGAAGAGTCTGAAGTGAGTCACCCACGTTATTCTCGGATTCTTGTAATGTAACGGCTTCGCAGCCTCAGGCTCTTTCGGTTGCCCATGTCGAGCCTCCGGCGTTCTACTCGGGCACTGATCCGAATCTGGATTCTTTGTTTCAGTCTCCGTCTCACTATCAGCTCATGCGCCCGAGATCCGTCGTTCCCCTCGACTTTATGGAATACGTGCACATCCCTGCAGAGCTAGAACCATCCGAGCCCGTCCAAGACTTTGCGCTTTACTCGTGGGACGAGTCAGACGGCTTCTCATACTACGCTTAGCTGGACGCTTTGACTTATTGATTCATTTAACTAATAAATAGCCCTTTTGCTCATGACAATATACATACCTAGCTAATCGATGTCAGTATCCCATTTCACTGTATTCTTTCTTCTTCAATGTATTCTGTAGTTGAATCAACGAGCTGTTCAAATGCTGATATGCCGAATTTCCCAAGTAACGTTGCGCTCCCAACGACCTGTGCACCGGCATGGTGCATACGAGCGACGGCTTCTGGCGAGACGACACCACCCGCGCCGATGATCACGATCTGTCGCACCGCTGGATCGTCCGACTCTTGCAACAGCGTCGAAAATGTATGTACGTTCCCGAGCGCTAACGCGTGGATTGCTTCGCCAGCGAGTCCCCCAACCCCGGGCAGCACTGCATCTCCCTCGACCTGGTCCGCAAACACGAGACTATTCCCAAGGGTATTGGTACACGTCAAGAACGCAAACGGATTCACCGACGCGCCCGACTGCGGATCCACCCGGGAGTACGCCGCGATAGTCTGCACGACGTCGACCATGTGTGTCCGGACGACGTACGGCGGGAGCTTGATCCCGATCGCGAGGGTCGTATCGGTCCAAAAGAAGGCGGCGAGGACGTCGAGGAGGGCGGTGAGGGCTGGACCGGCGGGGTTGTACGAGGGGGGTGGACGGGTGGGTATGTTTGGACAGCTGGCGTTGAGTTCGATAGCGATGCGGGGTGCCCAGGTGGGTTGGGCTGTGCGGAGGTGGTGGATGGCGTCGAGCATGGGGCGGAGGTCGGTTGGGTGGGATGCGGTGATGCTGATGAGGAAGGGTTTGGTCGAGGTGGGGGTGTGGGTGAGGAGGGTGCGGATCCATGCGAGGTAGGTGGAGATGGGGTGGGGGGAGTAGCCGTACGAGTTGATGGAGGAGAGGGAGTGTTTGAGAAAGGCGACCTTGGGTGGGTCAGTCACTGTGGGGCGTGTGTAGCGAGGTGGTCACCGTGTGAGAGGCGTCTTCAGTGAACCCGTCGAGGGTGGCGGTTCGGGTGGTGACTGCGCCGGTGTAGGGGCAGTTGAGCAGCGCCGTGAGCTGGGACACGTCCGAGGCCCATGCGCAGGAGGTGTTTATGAGGGGCGGCGAGATGTTGATGTTTCGTATGGTGACCATCTCACGATAAGATTAGATCAGGTGTGTTTATGTACAGCTACTTGAATAATTGTTCTCGCTCTAATACAGACTGCTCCAGCTTGATGAGTATGGTGGTGCGGGACGGGTACTGCTGGGTGGGTGTGTTGTGCGCGGTCACCCTGGCAGGCTGGAGGGGATGAGAGGACGGTGTGGTAAGAAGCGGGTAACGTACAAATCCAAGGCCATCGAGGACGGCCTCGACGATGCCTGCAGTAAAGGATGAGCAGCTGAGGGAGGAGAGGTCCTTTGGTACGGATATATGGCGCTCGACGAGAGGATCGTTGTCGATGATCATGTCTGTGGGGACATGAGAAGGAGGAGAGATAGAGGAGAGGAGACATGCATTCGTCTTCATTTTCGACGCTCTTTTCGATCGCGTCTGCGGGTCTGCCAAAGACGGCACGCCATACATGGGTATGGATGGACATGAGCGCGGGGAGCAAGCGAATCTCGCGCTTTGGTGTCTTTGAGGAGGACTCTGCGCGCCAGACCACGAGCTCGAGAACACGAATGCCGACGCGGTACCCGAGGGTGTTGAGCCTGTGGGGTGTAAATGAGAGCAGGCGGGCTCGAGGGAGACGCGGACCTGCGTTCGAGGTCGTTTATGCCGCCGACGCGCTTCTGTGTGTACTGGACCATCTCTGAAAAGAGGAATGCAAACGCAGACGGGGAGATCTCTGCGGTGCGGGTCTTGTTGAGGTTGCGATCATAGATGTTTGGCCGATTTGACTGCTTGTGCTGAGCGAGTGCGGTGGATATGGAGGGTGCTGAGGACAGGGAGAATCTTGGTGAGGATGGGGAGAGATGCTCAGCGGAGGAGAGGGAGGAGGAGGAGAGGACGGAGAAGCGAGAGGGATGCATGTCGCGGTGTAAAGTGCACGTGTTTACGTATGTCTCTCTCCCCCTCCATCCTCCAGCAACACATTTATCTGTCCCTCCTCCACGCCCGCACTCCAGACGTCGTTCTCAACGTCTCCGGCACCTGGAATGCCCGCTATAAACTACACAAAATCGTACTCATTCAGTCCGTACGTGACCCCCCTCGGCCCCCTTGACCACACTCCCCACATCACACACAGGGCTTCTTCAGCTCTCTCTTCACTGCCGGTTTTCTCGAGTCTTCCAGCGCCCCCGGTCTCCAGCATGTCAACATCGTCTTTGATGATCGCAACATAACCCGCCCAGGTCCGTCTTTTTTCTCCTCCTTCCTCATCTCGCTTACCGCCATCGATAGCGTTCGAGTACGTATCTCTACTGCTTTTCTTGACTCCAACTCATCATCTAGGATATGCATTGCCCGCCTCTATGGCGGAGGTCCCCCCCTTCATGTCCCCCCAGCGCTCATTCCAACGGCCCACCATCCCCTGACGCCCTCATTTCCCGGTCCGGCACCTCCATTGAGTACTCCGCCTACGCACCACCCTGCTACACCTCCCTTTCTGCTCTCTCTCCTCGCTACCTCGGTCTACCTCTCCATCCCCTCCCTTGCCTCCCAAGCGCTCACCTCTATCCTCAACACTGTCGGTCCGTACACAGCCATCCAGTACCTCCAGTTCGCCACAGGCTCTCCTATCGCCTTTCCTACTGAACTCGATCCCGACGCCGCCGTTGGCTTGGAACACATCGCAGAGATCATCACTCCCTCTGCCTCACCCCCACCCTCGGACTCCCACGATGTCTTGGCAGACAAGCTGCATGATCTTGACGTACAAAAAGAAGACCCCGCAGAATCTGATTCCGAATCAGTTCTTACAGACCAGTCTAGATCCTCTCCTTCTTTCAATTACGGCGCCGTATCAGACAAGATAGGCGAAGCTGCCGCGTGTTGGTTAGCGAGGTGGGGCCCGGACATGCTCCTACATGAGGAAAAAGCTTCCCGCGCAAAGGACTCGCCTCACGCCCCGATCCCACTCCATACACTGCCCTCATTCTCACGGCGCCGCGCAGATACTTTGCCATCCCGTCCATCTTTGGATGACACAGCCCCTCCCACTCCTCACCGCATCCCCCTAATATGGGCCAGAGGCGGTTTGACATCCGCTTGGATACGGGAACTCGTTTCTTCAGATGCCTTGTTCATCAAAGGTGAACGTGAACGATACGACTTGGCACGCACCGTCGTCGAACTCCGAAGAAGGCAGGGAATCGACGACGACGACGAAAAGGACTATGAGATCATGTTTCGCGATGGCATCTATTACACAAATATGGTACCGCGCGTCCCCGTCTGTCCTTTGTCCTTGGCTCATACGTCTCTCAGCTTGTCGATGATATCATTGCAATCTCGCAGGACACTTCTCCTACTACTGGTCGGCCCTTTGTACCTATATCTGTTCTGCAAGATGCCCACTGGTCACAATCCCTCCTTCGTTGTCGCATAACCGGTGGAAGCTCTTCCCCCACGTCCAGCCCCGGCCCAGTACGCGATAATGAGCTAGGGTTCTGCATTCGTACTCCAGAACTCCCCTCAGACTCGTCTAATCAACAATCGACTGTAAACGAGAAGGACAAGATTTACTATCCAGTTGCTCAGGACTCATCCTTGCGTATCGGTGACAGTAATGGGATCGAAGGCGCATCCATGGATCAGTTATTTGATCCGTCAGCTCTGATTGATAGCAAATCTCCGACCCGTGCCGCAACTTGCGAATCAAACTTTTTCGGTCTCAAAGCTGAACGAAAGACCACCACCGAATGCGTTGCGGGCGATACGGCAGGCAAAGTTCGCTGGTCGCCGTATCCTCCATATCGCTTTGCAGTCGAGTTCTGGGACATTGATTCGCTCAAAGAAAAGTCTCGACTACACTCTCACACGATCTGGTATGCAGGAAGCTTGTTCAACGTATACGTCCAAGTCGTACGAAAGAAGGGGACCCAGCTGGGCATCTATCTCCACCGCCAGTCGACCGTCGATCCCATCCCCGGGCCCTCTGCACCAGTGCAGAACGGTGCTCGAGGCGAGCGCAACCTCAACAGGGTGCCTTCCCTTCCACACCAGATCCTCGCCGCATCTGCATCTGCCTCGTCGCCCACCATCCGTCACTCCCCCTCGATGCAACCCGTTCGGAGTGGGACCCCCAGCTCCCCTCCATCAACCTCTTCTGGCTTTCCCACGACCTACCAATCGACTGGGAACGGTATTCCCGCCACAGCCCCTCCTGTCGCCCCCGTGCAGCCCTACAGAGACCCGCGTCCGTCCGTCTCCGCCTATTTTTCCATCTCCTGCACCAGCACGACAGGGTCCTCCATCACGCGCTTTACGAGCGTGCCCGACGTGTTCTCCATCAGCCAGAGTTGGGGCTGGAAATCGAGTTCGCTACGATCGGAAGAGATGGGCGAGGTCGGTGCGGACGGACAACCTGTCAAGATCCCCGTGCCTGCGCCCAATAACCTCAGTTTGAGAGCGACAGTCGTTTTGGGTGTCGTCTAGGCGTATGGTAATTATTATATTTTGTTACTTTTTGAATGAACATTTTTATGTATGCTTTGTATGTTTGTATCGGGGTCTCTGCTTCGTTATCTACTCTTATGTATTGTCTACCTATATGTATTGCTTTTCTTTCACTGAACTTGCACTTCTATGATCATGCATTGTATGCATTATGGCTTGTTAACCAAAAAGGGGTCCATGCCACTCCTGTGACTGCGTCCACAATCATTAATCATCCATCATCGATGAACAGTCAAGTCCATCGGCAGGGTGACCCGATCTTGAGCCTGTCTACACAAGTTTTGCAACGAGGACAGGATCACATTGTTTCCTTTGAGGGTACCAGTCAATTCACAGCACTAGGTGTCTCTGCGTGTGGCCTTGCTGCGTTCAACTTTGCCAGGATCGCGTTCCGAATCGAGCACGACAGTCAAAGCCTCTCGCGTGTCTTGAACGAGCTGAGTACGAGGGATGTTATCGAGGTGAGCGTGCCCTTTATCCAACCTTTTGCATGTGTACCATTGGCGGACCACAGGAAATTGTAGCGATTTGTGCAGGATGGTCAAGCAATACGCATCTCGAGGTCGATGACATCCACAACCTCCCCATCTTTGACAGATGCCTCGCACTCGATTGTATCAAATTTGGTCACCCAGACCCAGAACACTTTGAAGACCTCCTCCAGTTGCGTCATGACATGTAACATGTATCGACTGAAACTAAATCATGATTCGATTAGGAGCATGAAATGTATCGACAAATCGGCAGTGATGATCATCACGCGTCCACCTGAAATCATTGCCTGTCTCAAGTTATCCAACCAGACGGTCGCCGGGGATAACCCCGTCTTCGTCATCTTTGACTCGCATCCTCGTCCTTCGCATCCTCATGGCGCCGGTCTCTCGTTTAGCACCTCGATAGAAAGCACGGCGCGCACGTTGAGCGAGAGTTTGCCCACGATGGACGCAAACATGTTTTCCTCGGCCGACTTTGGGTGGCAAGCACAGCTTCTTGCGAATTGCTCGGCACACGTGTATGTCGCCCGGCGTGCGAGCCGACGCAAGGATCACGAGGCAGCCATTATCCAATCCAGCTTGGTGATCCTCGACCTGCGTACACAAATCTCGGCGCTCAGGAGCGAAAACGGGACGCTGGATGTAGATATCGGGCGGCTCGAGTCCGAGGCTGATCATCTCCGGACGTGTATACGACAGGAACAGGCGTTGCAAGCAAAACAGGACGCGTCGTCGTCGTCGTCTTCGTCGTCTCTTGCAACGTTTGCGAATTCTGTGCTGGGGCGGTCGTTCGGCTTGATTAGCCATGCTGTCGCTGGTCCTTCTGGCACATATAGTCGTTCTGTTGATCCCCCATCCGCGACAGCTGTCAAACGTCCCGCCCCTCCATCTCCGGCCTGGGGTGCCACCGGGGCGAAGAGTATCTTTGCCCACAACCCACCCCCAGTGCCTTTTAAAATGCCCGCAACGTACGAGGAGGACGTCGACTTTGAAGACGATTCAAGTATAGATTCGGACGATAATTGGATGCAGTCTGTTTACCTCGCGCACCAGCTCCGAGAGGAGTTTGATCATGAGGATCGACAACGCCGTCAACAGCATGCACGCCTTCAGAAGAAGTTTGACTCCGAGGATCGACAGTCTCGTCTAGAACATGCACGTCTCAAAAAGAAATTTGATTCCGAGGACCTCCAATCTCATCTAGAACATGCACGTCTCCAGAGGAAATTTGATTCCGAGGACCGCCAATCTCGTCTAGAACATGCACGTCTCCAGAGGAAATTAGATTCCGAGGATAGACAGTTTCGTTTAGAGCAAGCACGAGTTGCGCTTCAACTCCAGAACGAATTCGACGCCGAAGATCGGAAGCTTCGTCAAGAGCAGTCAGAGCTTGCACGTTACATGCAAACTACGTTTCAGTGCCCCATATGCATGGAGGAGCTGCCCGAGGACGACGTCGCCAAAATAGACGAGTGTGTGCATAGGATGTGTAGGTCCTGTTTGCGGAACTTCGTTTTCTCCAAGATCGAAGAACACCGGTACCCGATATTTTGTCCCATGTGCACCGCCGACTTGAATCACAAGGGTCAGCCTGGTGGTACGTATCACTTTTTCCAGTTTCGGGGACTCCCACCCACGTTTCTTTCTTGAAGTGATCTCGAGGTTTTTGATTGAACAACTCGGTGTGAGCGAAGAGCAATGCCAGATCTTGACCGAGATGGAGTTGGCCGAGTTCACCATTCAAATCCACTGTCGTGGGTACGTCTCGCTGTACCCTACCCAGGCACGTTCTATGACATGCTTCTTACAGATGCCGGCGGCCTGCATTTGTGGACCGCCAAGACTACTCAGAGGTGATGAGCATCGTGTGTCCTCAGAGCGACTGCCATCACGTGTGGTGCAAAAAGTGCGAACAGACGATCGTCGTTGACGGGCCGAAACATTCGTGTGACGGCTCGTCTGAGCTAGACCACTTGATGAAAGAAAAAGGGTGGAAACATTGTCCGAGTACGTGATCCGCCTTTTCGACAGTCGGGGGTACCGAGGCTCACCGAAAACAGATTGCACGACACCGATTCAAAAAGAAACTGGATGCCACCATATGGCGGTATGTATGCAGTCTTTTTTTTTTTTCCTCGACGTTATTGACGCCGTGAGCTAGTGCATTTCGCCCGGGTGCAACACCCATTTTTGCTATGTCTGTGGTGGCATGATCGTTCGCTCTGCGCTCACGCATGAGATTGGAGCGTCTGTCTCGGCGCATTATCGACAGTGTCAGCTGTTTGATGTTCCTCCGAATTGAAGTACAGGCCGACCACGAAGCTGGGTCCCGCGTTGTACACACTTACACGTACGTTTATACTCTTGATCACTCCTAGCTGCACTCTTTCTGAGTATTTAGTCCTTTTAGCCCTGATATTTACTCTTCCACCGTTACTTCCCCATCGACGGAGTTCTTTCCTCACCCTAGTCAGAGTCACGCGCCCTTATCACTTCTTGATAAGAATAATATGCCAATAGCGATTAGATTGCGGTACCATACACGTAACGCAGTAAGAGATCTACGGGCTTAGGCAACGGCTGGTTCAGGAAAGCGGCAGTGATGTGGTTTGGGATGCGATTCAGCATGACGTGGCCTCCCCGGAGGAGCCATTGGAGCGGGAATCGGTAGCCTGAGGGTAACGGACGGAAAAGTCGACGTTGTTCATCTTGCGCTGGCGCACCTCTGGGATGTCGGTCATTTGGAGGATAGGATTCGGCGTCTGACGTGATGTTGTGTGATTCCTCTGAAGAAAAGCCCGGACAAACGTTGAGCACAGCGATCACTTGTGGGTTAAAGGAACCACGAATGGCAGCGTCGGGAAAGATGCCATTCTGAATGATTCGAGAACTTGGTCATGGGGGCCGGTTGCCAATGAACCACTGGAGCTGCTCGAGCATACACTGGATGTAACTCGCATACCCGGGCAAGGGTGAACATGACTCGTCGCCTCGTGCGTGTGGGATGGTATGCATCCCCAACCCCAAATCTATACTGGTTTATACGCAACAACCGTCAAACCTTCTGGCGAACGTTGTTGCGGCGGGCCGAGTTCTGGGTCGTGGCTTGAGTTCGTTGTTTGATGAGCTCAAGGTCAACAGCATGGGCAAGGATGTTGTAACCTGGTCAAACAGGGGGCCATCCAACGGAATGTCGAGCCCTTGCTTATCTTTTAAAACTCCATCGACACGAGGACGCACCATCCAATGATATATCCCCAAGGCGGAAAACGTGACCCACTTAAGCGCTTAATACGCCTTTCGTCCTCTCGAGTCTCTCTCTTTCTTGAATTCCACACATTATACAGTTCCCTGTCGTATCACTCTACAAGACAGCACGCCCCTTCATCCTACATCTCTCCCTTGAATTAATTATAACAGATTCAGAACCCATGCACTTCATCTTCATCTACCTCTCCGTTTTCGCTAGCCCATTGACATATCTATATATGTTGTTGCAATATTTGGCTGCAACAGTGGGAATGGTCAAATCCGATTCGACAGACAGAGATACAACGCAAGGTCGGTCGATCAATTTTCGCCATTTCCCATTGGCATAGCTTACACATAGATCTTGTTAGCGTTTCTCAATAAAGTCCTCAATCCTGCCAAGATGGATCCCACCGGGCGCAAGGCATGTCTGAAGGGCACGCGTCGAAAGTCTATAGATCCCATTCTCCATTGGGCCAACGACATATCCTCCAACACCAACATCTATTGGCTCTATGGTGATGCTGGCTTAGGCAAGAGTGCCGTAGCCCACTCTGTTGCCGAGGAATGCTCTGTTGCTGGCCCGGACCCTCGAGGTCTGTGTGTTGCGTACCTGTTCTTCGACAGAAATGACCCCGCCTTGAGCCATCCCAGTCTCGTCATCCGCACTATCGCCTATAAACTCGCCATGATTAACTCAATTATCCGAATTGCTATCCTGGAAGCTATCGAAAACAATCCCAAGATAGCCACCGAATCCCTCGCCATTCAGTTTGCAAAACTTCTTCACGAACCTTTGATCACATGCGGACGAAAACTTCGTTCCCCTGTCCTCGTTATTCTGGATGCTCTCGATGAATGTGGAGATGAGAACGCGCGTAGGATTCTCATGGAGCTTATAGCGAAGCGGTTCACCGAACTTCCTCCCGCACTCAAATTTCTAATCACCAGTCGTGCCGAATCGGACATCGTAAAGTCTTTCATGACATCTCCAAACATTCATTGCATCACTCGAGTCGAACTTCTACCATCCACAGAGGATGTGCTCAAATTCTTGTATGATCGCATGCCTAGAATCCGTGCGGTCCGCCCCTCTTGTCAGCTACCAGTTTACTGGCCGGGGAGTCCAACCATGCTTAAACTGTCACGTTACATGGAGGGGGTCTTCATTTTGGCGACAACGGTGGCATTGTTCGTTGAAAATTCTTTTCATCCACAGACCAGTCTTGAATATCTGCTCATGTCGGACAGTACCAGCAGCATTGAAAGGCTTGATAGTCTATTTGCTACGGTTCTGGAATCAGCGGGTCACTGGAACGATCCCTGCTTTGTCGAGGACTTCCACAGTATTGTCGGTGCTGTCCTTGTTGGACAGGCCCCAATGACGATTCCAGTCATTGATCAACTTCTAGGATTGACGCGCTCGTCATCTACCATCCTCTCCTCTCTTCGATTCCTCCTTCAATACACTCAAGATAAACCCATCAGGACCCTTCACGCGTCTGTGACGGACTATCTCACGAACCCGAAACGGTCTGGGAAGAAGCCATGGTTCATCGATGTATCGGATCTTCACGGGTTTCTCGCCCGTCGTTGCCTGCGCCTCATGACGGAGAAACTGCGATTCAACATGGGCGATCTTGAGACCTCTCATTTGCTAAACAAGGATGTCCCTGGCCTATGTGAACGTGTTCAAAATTCCATTCCGGCTTCCCTTAGATACGCTTGTCAGCACTTCGCAAGTCATCTCCATCTCTCGAACACTGAACCGTCTGAGTTTGGGGGGCCTTCTGGGATCGAGTGCTTCATGCGTTTTCGATTGCTTTTTTGGTTGGAGGCACTGAGTCTTGTGGGTGAAGACAAGGTGGCGATACCAGTCATGGAAACACTTGAGAGATGGTATCGGGTGGGTCGATCTCTCGTGTGATATATTGTTCTTAATTGACGATGAAATAGAACAGCAACAAGGAGTTAGCTGATCTCGCATATGAGGTCGTCAAGTTCATGACCGTTTTTCGAGGAACCATCTCTCAGAGCACGCCACATTTGTATGTGTCTGCATTGCCAATGTGGCGACCAAATTCGCATATTCGACGGATATACGGTGACAAGATGCGGGAGATCATCCGAACAAAAGGCGGGGGTGTTGATCTCATGCCATCTCTGCAATGTGTTATGAGAGGGCACGCTGAGTGGGTCACATCAGTCGGGTTCTCAGCTGACGGAAAGCGCGTCGTCTCCGGGTCTCTCGACAATACAGTGCGAATTTGGGACGCGGAAACAGGGTCTGTCGTAGCTGGGCCTTTCAAGGGACACACTGGATCAGTCAGATCAGTCAGGTTCTCACCTGACGGAAAGCGCGTCGCCTCCGGGTCTTCTGACAAAACAGTACGAATTTGGGACGCGGAGACAGGGTCTGTCGTAGCTGGGCCCTTCACCGGACACACCAATTGGATCAATTCAGTCGGGTTCTCACCTGACGGAAAGCGTGTCGTCTCTGGGTCAACACAGTGCGAATTTGGGACGCGGAGACTGGGGCTGTCGTAGCTGGGCCTTTCAAGGGC
>JBBPLF010000117.1:0-64000 GCA_038089615.1 Aureoboletus auriporus
TGCGAGTACACTACACCCCCTACCATCCATTAACTCGCACATCAATGCAGATAATTTCCCAACATCATGGGGAACATTCCCCATTGTTTTCCTTCTTGCCTCCTGCCTTCCTCCCGATTCTGAGGCCACCACTCGTGACGTAGCTGAAGCCTACCGCACCATCCCCTTGCACCCGTCACAATGGCCCGCAGCTGTCGTACGTATCTCACCTAGTCACAGCTGTATTGACACATGCACAGCCTTCGGAGCCACCCCTTCAGCAGGCAGCTACGGCCATGTAGCAGATGCTGCAGCCGAAATCTTCAGGTACCACGGCATCGGCCCACTAGACAAGTGGGTCGACGACCACATTTTCTTCCACATCAAACGAGAGCACATCGACACCTACAATCAGGCACGAGCCATCCAACATGCAAATTTTGGACGATCTCCCCCAGTGTGCAATGGAAGCCACATCCGATTCCAAGGCAATGCCCTCCCCAATGGAACCATTGAAGAATCCAACGAGGATTTCACCCACCCGATTATCGACCTATCCAGCAGTTCCCCCCGATCAGAACACGATGCAACCTTTATGTACGCACTATCGGACATTGACCTCATATCAAACAAGCTCGGCATCCCATGGGAAACATCCAAGGACCAGCCCTTCAACCATGCAACAACATACATTGGTTTCGTCTGGGACCTCCAGTCTCGAATAGTATCCCTTGCCCCAAACAAGGTTGAAAAGTATGTACAATCCATCTGCAATTGGAATTCCCGCAATACCCACATCCTCGAGGACATACAAAAACTATATGGTAAATTGCTGCATACATCATCCCTTATCCCAGCCGGCCACGCATACCTAACCGGCTTTGAACACATGCTCGCCGTATGCTCAAAAAAGCCATTTATGCTGCACCGCCCTGACAAGGTCATCAAACATGACCTTGCATGGTGGCTCAACATGATAAGTACAGGCCTTGCTTCCCGTCCCCTCATCTTTCCTCCACCAGTCATTGACCACTCTGCATATTCCGATGCTAGCTCTAGCGTCGGCATTGGAATCACAATCGGCCCCCTATGGCGAGCATGGAGGCTCATCCCAGGATGGCAAGTGCAAAGTGGCAAACGCAACATCACATGGGCTGAGGCGATCGGGTTCAAGTTCCTCCTTCATGCCCTTGCTCG
This sequence comes from Aureoboletus auriporus, assembly GCA_038089615.1. Taxonomy (NCBI): domain Eukaryota; kingdom Fungi; phylum Basidiomycota; class Agaricomycetes; order Boletales; family Boletaceae; genus Aureoboletus; species Aureoboletus auriporus. The sequence goes on from JBBPLF010000117.1 coordinate 1,177, forward strand.
CACCCTCCCTAGCCATCAGCATATCACAGCGTATGGAGACAATACCAGCGTCGTCGAAAGCTGGCATGTTGGTCGCCACAGAAATGCCACCATCAATGACATTTTTAAATGCATCCACTCCCTCATTGCTGACCCTTGCATACCCATCGATGACATCCTGGCAAAATTCATCCCCAGCGAGCACAACCCAGCAGACCCCCTCTCCCCATTGGAAGTCCATGCAGTCCAACATGGACTCTACTCCCAACCCACTGCTGCCATTGTCAACCACATCCTACAGGAACAACAAGTCACCAGCCAAATCGCATCCCTACAGCAGCAACATGACGAACTCATTGCCCATGCCCTATGCGAATAACACAGCCCCCACTCGCTTTAGTGGCCCACCCCCTTCCAATCCACAACTGGCTCCTGCGAAACCCCGTCCATACAAACCCGGCCTCACCCCTCACCCATCATCTCTCTGCCCTCACTGCCTCACACACCAATGACTTCTCCTTTGGCGCCCAAGCCACACCCCACCACATGCCAGTGCCTCCCTCAATGCCCCTTCTCTCACTGAAGAAGACCTTGACCACATACTAAAAGTCATCGGCACCTCATGGGCAGACTCCACCAAAGAATTGTACAGAACTGGTCTCCTTGTCTATCATGTATACTGTGATGTCCATAACCTGCCCAACTCCCAAAGAGCACCAATCTCACCCACGCTCCTCTCCGCTTTCCTCACCAGCTGCGCTGGCACAGCTTCAGGATCTACAATCGCCAACTACGCTGCAGCCATCCACGCCTGGCACACCCTGCATGGACTGAACTGGGACATCAACGACACAGGATACCAGGCCATCCTCACCGGAGCAAACAAACTAGCTCCCCCCACATCCAAACATCACCAGCGCGCACCCTTCTCAATCCAGATCCTGGAAAAATTCCGCCTCTCTATGAACCTCAACCAGCCATGCGAAGCAGCTATATTCACTTGCATGGTATGCTCCTTTTTCTGCATCGCCCGCCTTGGCGAGTTCACCGTTGCATCCGTTGACGCATTCAACCCCACCAAACACATCTCCCGTGCAAACTTCTCGTTCACCTTGAACCATGAAGGGCTGCCTGTCATGCGTTTCATCCTCCCAGTCACCAAAGCATCCCCAGGAGGTGAGGAAACCCACTGCACACCCCACAAAGGCAACTCACTCACAGACCCAAAGGCTGCAATTGAGGCACACTTCCGCATCAACCCGGACAATCCATCAGTGCACCTCTTCTCATGGAAACACCCATCTGGATCCATGTGTCCACTATCCAGGAGAGAAGTCACAAAATGCATCGACAACATCACTCGCACCAGCCAAGAAATACCCAACCTAAACCTCAAAGGCCACAGCCTCCGCATAGGAGGCACACTACACTACCTCCTCATGGGTGTGCCCTTCGACGTAGTCAAAACGATGGGCAGGTGGTCAAGCGATGCCTTCACCGGCTATCTCCGACACCATGCCCTAGTTCTCGCGCCATTTCTCCAAGATCACCCTGATCTTATGGAAAACCTACGACAATACATCCTCCCCCCAGTCAGGTAACCGAAGGTTAGTCCCAGCTCCTAATTCCAGGGTCCCGAGCCTGTGCTGCGATGCGTCGCTCACTCCTAGTCACCAGGGTACACAGCGCGCTCTTCCCAACTGAATCGGGCCCAGCTTCGAGCCGGGAAAGCCTTCGGCTTTTCTCCCATCCGCCACTCTCTCGTTCTCTCACCCATCTTGCACACTTCCAGATTCTTCTCTTCGACCATCATGCTACGTAGCCGCAACGCATAGAGTATCAGTATCTACCCGGGAAACAGCATCCCTTTTTGTCGCGGAGCTCACGCTGGATCAACGAAATCTCCGATGGATCATCTGGGCTGTTTGCGATCGACAATACGTATAGCCTCTATACGAATACATCGATCGCACATGGACTATGCCATGTGCATGTCATTTCAAGTTCTTGTCGATAACCCGATTACCATGTGAGTGACTTGTGACGGTCGAGACTCGAGACCTCGGTACACGAGGCTGAACAGATCAAGAATCGGCTCCCGAACACAAGCTGGGTCGTGGACTATTTCGGTCTGTGTCTAGCCTCTTTTGATGCGGACTCCGTGGGGTGCCTGAAGCATCCCAGGGCGTCTAAACTGGAGAGATTGAGAGTTGTCGCCTCTCTTTTTCTCACTCCACCAAGTGGCGGAGACACTCTGGCCCATTCATCCATCTTCGCACACTGTTTGGACTTTGGACTCCGAGTCGGATGTGCTCGATAATTTCGGCAGTCTTCCAGGACATCCAAGGACCATTCATGTTGACGTTGCGAGTGCCATAACGTGCAGTCATAGGCTGATCAATGATGCGATCACCTTTTTTGTTGTACAGGCGTCATTTCTAGTATTGTAGTCTTGCAGACTCAGTGGGTATGACTTGAGCCGGGGATAGACTCTGTAAGTCGTGTTGACGCTGTCCGACGCCTTACCAGAGCTGATGGCGGCATAATTCTGACTGGTATCTGATGATCTGATGAGGGTCGATGATGACCTTGTGATCACTTTTATCATGCATCTGAGATCAGTGACAGTATCCCTTTTTGGATCGATCGTCGTCGATCGTCTTTTGGCAATTATTTTACTCTTTCGTTCGACCGTTGATCATGACTATTTAGACAGAGTGAGACACGCCGGTGCATGCAGTCATATCTCCGGGAAGACCTTTTGTCTTGCTGCACGCACCTTGGTACGTCTCTCTCAACAGTCTCACTCAGTTACCCCAGAGATCTCATGTGTGACTGGCCCCTTCAAGTTATGTCTGAAGCGGCCGCCAGAAGTTCTCGAGCCCTGCAGGTGGTCCGAGTCTAGCCTAGCTGGACCCGCGTGTTGTCGGCGGGATTCATTATCGCGACCATTAAATGCAAAATCGGTGGATATTTCACGCGTGCGGCTTACACAGGGACAAACTGCTGTATCACATTCGGACACCGAAACAAAAAATATCGTAAACGATATCAAAATAGCTAACAGAACTTGCAAGCGTGGCGGAAGCGGAGCACTGATCCCAGTAGCCTGAGGCCAGGCGGAGACCTGGGACCACTGGTATGGATGGCACATGCTCCCCAGAAACTCACTGACTCAGGGCTCTGCCGACCCGCTGGTGAACGATCTGGGCATTCCATAATCTGTATCCGCAGGCCCCAAACACAATTAGCAACGCTGCGGGGTGTGTGTCAAGGCGAGGAACAGGCCCTGACAAGGTCCTGATCGAAGAGCCCTTTCAAAAGAGAGAAAGACTGCAGAACTGCAGAATCAAACGAGAGGGACAAGTGACGAACTTGAAACCCTTTAAGCTGGAAAATATGGCCCTCAGGTCCGCAGACCGTATTTTTTTGACGTCTCGCTGCTCTGCTGGCCATGATGACTCGGTGTCGTTTGACAAACTGCCATGCGCAAATCGATCGATCATCATACTAGTAACACATTCCAGTGTACTCTCTGTATGAAGTTTAAATAGAGCCAAGGTATGCGACCAAAGTACTATCAGAATAAGGAAGGTTCTTCGTGTGTTCACATTTATTTGTCGCGCCGAAGGTCTACAGTCAATTGAAATACATGACGACCCACATACTTCCGTCACGATGGTTGTAGCTGCAGGAACACCTCTTTCAAGTACAGCCTCCAAATACTATCATAGGCTACAAACGATAACATCATCCATGCAGTGACCGGTCTAGGTCCTAGTAGTAAGAATGTGCACAAAGTGTCAATGTTAACCCACTCTCCCATTCTACTAGTAGTTTATCGGCTCGACTCAAATTCTACCCCTATGGGATGTCCCAGTATCTCAAATATCCCCTTCAGTCTGTCACCCTCATACCTGTTCTACTTTCCCCCCTCCAGTTCCTCCACCGATGCCCTATGATAATTCGTGTGTTCCTCCCCCAATCCCTTCCGAGTCTACAACCCGTTGACTATCCATTGCAGGCTTGGTGTTATCGAAATCTCAGTCGTTATCGCGTCAATGTGAGTATATGTCGTATCGTGAATTCAACGATCATACTCATCATCCATTAAATGTGTAGCCTATATGGATGTATGTATCCACACCGTTTGATCATCTGCCCTTATTAAGCTATTGCATACCAGTCACCTGCGTTCAGACCTGGTACTATTACTTCAAATATCCTTTAGACGCATGGTACCTCAAGTCTCTCGTCAGTGACGCGAATTCCTTTTGGACCCGACTCAACTTGCGTTATAGGTCTTTGCCGTTCTTATTTCAGACACTGTCCACCAGGCTCTGATCGCACACTGCAGCAAGTCCAATGATTTCTCACTGGAGTACTAATCCGTTTCTATTTCTAGTGTACACATATACCGTCACCTATTATGGAGTGTCGGGAGCAGTTGAAAAACTAGTCTGGTAAGTGTGTCGTTGTTTTGCAAATCCATTGTCTACATTCCCCACTAGGAGTTCGATCGTGGGTCCAAGCTTTACTTCGCTAACCGTCATTGATCCGTTACATGACCAATTCGAAGGTCGAAGTTTATTTTAATGTATGTGACTTGGTTCCACTGTTCAGAGTCCTCCATGATTCACCATGTGTACCATTCAGGGAATCACTGCATTCCTTGTTCAATGCTTCTTGGCATGGCGGATTTTCAGGTGTACGTTTCTATTCAACATCGAATGAATGCCCTCACCGAGCTTCCCATGTGACAGTTAGCAATCGGAATTGGCATCTAACTGCATTAGCCGTGAGTTACGTGTGGTGGTTCTGAGAGCACGATTTGATCTCCTGGCGGACTTTACCCTAGATGATACTAGTTACCTCTGAATTTAGTGAGTTAAAATACACCTATCTGAAGGTTCTCTCCTCACCAAAATCCACAGTTTTAATCCTCGGTGGGTGGCAAACAATTTTGTTCGTAAGTGTCATTGACTCCAGCGACACCGCGTAGTCTATTGTGGCAAAGGGTATATTCGTCTTCTATACCTATTTCCCATCGGTATTTAATGCATATTCAGGGTGCATTTCACGACAGTTGCACAGGTTACCACCCTGAAGGTAGGACATCCGTAGAAGCATCTTGCCAACCGCCTGCTGATGACACACGCAGTCTCTTTCTATGGCGGTCAATGTGTGTAGCGCTGTAGCTGACATCTACATCGCCGCTTTACTATGTTATTTTCTGCTGAAATCACGAACTGGCTTTAGGAGGTGGGTATTTTCACTTATTCACTCGCCGTGCATTCTGAATTTGTCGGCAGATCTGACTCACTGATTAGCAAGCTCGTGAGTGCCCCGTACTGATTGTCCTGTGATGCAAAACAAGCGCCGTTCTAGGTCGTGTTCACCATTAACACTGGTCTCCTGACCAGGTAAGGATCGTGATCTGACTGTCGAGACGCGTGTTACTAACAGAAGTATAGTATTGATGCCTTTGCTTCACTCATATGCGTAAGCATGTCCCGTACCCTTGTGCGCACGCTCGTTTCCGATCATGTGATAGATTTTAGTGTGGCCAAAAACACTCGCTTACCAGGTATTTTACTGGTGCATTGGTCGACGTACGTCCTGCGTCAGGGGTGAGGAAACCTTTCAAGCTATTCATGCACATTCCACAGTGTATTGCAACGCCCTCCTTGCCACGTTGAATGCGCGAAAAATTATGAGGGGCGAATATCGCGATGACACTTCGCTTTCCTATCAATCCAACAGCCTGAGGGCGAGCAATACCAATACCAATACCACGATTGGAACAACGGGGGTAAATCGCTCGAAGATAACATGGAACAAGGACTGATTATTATTTCCTCAGCACGTGGCCATCAAGGTCGAGACTGTGCAAGAACAGACCCGGGACGAGGTGAGCGGCGTGTATGATGGCGTGCGTTACGCTTAACTGATGCCATGGCTGGCAGTGCTCGTTACCAGATGGTGATATTGACCTGAAAAAAAATTATGAAGCTCTTTGAATTCGCAAAAATGGGGCCAGAATATCAAAGCATACATATGAGTCAAAGCTGTGTACTATTCTGCTTCCTTTTTCTTTTCTACTTTGGGTTGCCACACTGGCATGGACTTATAATGGGACTAGATTCGGAGTGTCCTGCTTCTATTATCCCAGATCCAGGCAACGTTGCCTAGTGTAATCTGTACAAAGAACATTGTCTGGTAGAGAACTGACCGCTATTGCAAGCGCCTAGTAACTGTCAGAGGCTCGTCTGACGCTCGGCACTGTCAGCATCGGGAAGTATGTACTACTTACTTATTCGGCGAAACAGACAGAGCCTTTTATGCGACTTGGTGATCGGCTATCATCGGCGTATGCTTGGCCCGAGTGTTTCATCGCTTCAGAGGTCGTAGAGAACGGTTTGACATTCATGTTGAACCCCTGCACGACAGAATTCTTGCCAGTGCATCTACCCGGGAAACAGCATCTCTTTTTGTCGCGGAGCTCACGCTGGATCAACGAAATCGCCGATGGATCATCTGGGCTGTTTGCGATCGACAATACGTATAGCCTCTATATGTGCATGTCATTTCAAGTTCTTGTTGATAATCCGGTGGACTTGTGACGGTCGAGGCTCGAGAACTCGGTACGCGAGGCTGAACAGATAAAGAATCGGCTCCCGAACACAACCCGGGTCGTGGACTATTTCGGTCCGCGTCTAGCCACTTTTGATGCGGACTCCGTGGGGAGCCTGAAACATGCCAGGGCGTTTAAATCGGAGGGGAGATGCCGGACCGAGATCAGATGCGAGCATGGGTAAATGTGCGTGTGAATGGGGATGAACCACAAAATTTGATTCCGGCATGGCCGAAAAACGGGAGCCGGTGTAGATGAATATGTCGCATATCAGCTCCATATGATTGGTACGCACCTTCTGATCACCACCGGTCAAGGTGGGGCTGAGACTTGCTGAGCGCAACAGGATCCATGTGTTCCTCAGGGAAAGGACTACGTACACGATAGAGGTGAAAATACGGAAATTACATATAGATGCACATCGGATGAACAGTTGAGTTCACGTGGAATCACGGATCGAAATACAAGATATAAATATTACCCAAGAATTATATGCCCCGGCGAGAGACGAAGTTCTGTGAGAGTGAGAAAAAGGTTATGATGGCGTTCCCACAGATATCGGAATCCACAAAAGACTGACCTCCAAGTCTTGTGAAGTTGCAACGGCGAGGACGAATTTTCTGTTGGAATCCGTCACTAAATTTGCGTCAGGCAAGCACGCAGTTGAGGATACCAGACCTAGCTCACCCAAGGCAAATATGTTGTTACGGAGGAACTCAGCCAAGTCGGCCAAAGGGGTCCAAGGTGTGATGATGCTGTAGGGATGCGACTCATTGCGTATGAACCTGTTCATGTGTTTCTTTACTGAATCGTGCTGAATTGAACGAAGCGTCAGCTACCAGAAAATGATCGGCTAAGGGACGTACTGGACTTGCGAGTCCCGCTTGCCATTTCGCTTTGAGTGCAGCAGCATCGACATAGCCAAGAGGTCGTTTATTCTTATCGAGTACCCTGCGAGAAGGTGGTAAGTACGGCGTCATGCGGTGAAAGGGGCATATTTACGGTAAGTGGGAGAAGTCGCGCTCATATGCAAGCTCGATGGCATGCAAGATGGATTCGTCGGCTGGGAGTGAGAATGCTGGGGGTAGTTGGAGATCCTGATGGGTTCAGTGTGAGTTGCTCATGGCTGGGGGTGTGCACACCTCTACGACTGCGCCGCGGTAATTGTCTGCTGGAACCATCGAGATAGAGGATGGATGCGGTAGTGGTACAAGAGTGCACGTGATGGATGATTAGAGAGTTGCACGTGATGACGCATTAGAGACCGCGTTCGCGTCTTTCCGACTCTTTGCAATGAACGACGACGACTCGGAACCACTGGGCCCCTCTCCTATACAAAGGCTTCATGAATCTCTCATAAATCGCATAGCCGCAGGGGAGGTGCGTCGCTGCATCGATCTCAACAGAACAGTTGAGCATACTCGGTAGGAAGATCATACATAGACCTGCCTCTGCGTTAAAGGAACTGCTTGAAAACTGCCTGGATGCCGGCGCTACGTCAATTCGAATTACCGTCAAAGATGGTGGAATGAAACTGCTCCAGATTCAGGACAATGGTTGCGGCATACATGTGCGTGCGCACGTTTCTCGTCGTGATTTTAGCCCAGCTCACCGCGACAGAAATCTGATCTACCCATCCTTGCTGAGCGGTTCACGACATCGAAAATCAAATCCTTCTCTGACTTGTCTCGACTAACCACCTATGGTTTTCGCGGTGAAGCATTGGCGTCCATATCCCACGTGGCGCACATGTCCGTTGTGACGAAAACCAAGACAGATCCCTGCGCTTGGAAGTGAGTGCTCCAACGACGTCGTCAGAAATAAAGTCAACCTTCTCACATAGAGCATGCTACTCTGAAGGTGTCCTGGTTCCCCAAAAAGCGGGTCAGACGCCAGATCCCAAACCTTGCGCCGGAAACGACGGAACCACTATCATTGTATGGTCGCTCCTTGATTGGTCATTATGTAATTAGAGCCTAACGAACCAGATTGAGGACATGTTTTACAACACGCCTACTCGCTTGTCTGCGTTGCGGAACTCCTCCGAGGAGTATGCAAGGATCCTCGATGTCCTGACGAAATATGCAGTTCATAACCCAAAGGTAGCGTTCCTTTGCAAAAAGGTGTGTCCAGCCATGGGGTATGTGCTTGCTAGCTATTTACATCCATTCAGTCTGGATCTGCGACTCCAGAACTCTCCACATCGTCCACATCCATTGACCATGTGATTCGTTTATTATATGGTCACACTATAGGGAAAGAACTTTTGCACATCGAGGTCGACTCATCCCCCACTGACAGGGCTACTGGCTCTGGTGATGACACAGAAAAGTGGTCGGCTGAGGCATATTGTTCGAGCCCGAATTATCAAGCGAAGAAGACTGTATTCTTACTCTTTATCAATCGTGAGTCAGTCTTGATGGGGGTGTTCATATGCTTATGACGCTACAGACCGTCTGGTCGAATCAACCAGTATCAAGCGAGCGATCGAAAGTGTATACAGCGGGGTGCTGCCCAAAGGTACATTCCCATTCGTATACCTCAGGTACGATCAACCACCCGTGTCAAGACTATGCGCTAAAAAGATTAGCATTGAGATTGACCCCCGTTCTGTGGATGTCAACGTGCATCCTACGAAACGGGAAGTCATATTTTTGAATGAGGAGATCATAACGGAACGGATATCAGATGCTATCCAGCAAGTGGTCAGTCAGAGTCATTCCAGAACATTTCAATACCAGGTATGCGTGATCATGTCATTCTATTCGTTTCTTTGATGTCCATAGACATTGCTTCCTGGTCGCTCGAAAGAATCGAACACGAAAAGTAGTCGGGAAGCGAGAATGGAAGACAAGGACGAGGACGAAGAAGAGTGTCCGGCTTCAACGTCCCATCGTATGCGTTCTGGACATCTTTCTGAACTTGTTACTTGACATCCTTTAGCTGCCAAGGTTTACTCACATCATAAAGTCCGCACATCGCTTCAAGATCGTACTCTCGAATCGATGGTCCCTGTATTGAATCCTTCACGTTCCGATGGTGATGGCACATCCAAAAAGGCGGTCGGCCTTCGCGATATCCCAGAGTCCAGTTGTGACCTGGCATCAGTCATGGAACTCAGGAAGTCAGTCCAAAAAAGCGTTCACAATGGTTTGTCCCATCAGCCGTTGAAGGGGGAAAGAGAGACGCCTAACCCGTTTGACAGACCTGACCGAAATCATAAAGAAGCATACATTCGTTGGGATTGTGGACGATTACCGGTGTTTGTCACTGATCCAGCATGGTACTAAATTATATCTTGTCAACCACGCAATGCTCGCGTATGTCACTTTTGCCTGTTCTTTTCCATCCCAACTTGACGCGCATGTTTGCAGTGAAGAGCTGTTTTACCAGCTTGCTCTCATGCAATTCGGCAGTTACCGTCGGTTAAAGCTAGACCCTCCTCCCCCGCTTCGTACTCTTTTGAAGCTCGCTGTGGACGCAGAACCAGATACGGAGAAGAGTGGACTGAGCAAAAACGAGATCGTAGATGTAAGTGTCGAAACTGATCCGCACATCTCATGCTTATGCATTCTCAGCGCATCACCAACACGCTCCTCTCGCGTACTAGCATGCTGGCTGAATACTTTGAGATCAATATCACACCGGATGGCGACATTGAGAGTTTACCACATCTTTTGAAAGAGTACACCCCTGACCTCAATAAGCTACCCATGTTCCTCATGCGCCTTGGGCCACAGGTGAGGCATCCACTGTCACGAGTAATCCCAACAGTTGATTAGAATGGTTCGGTAGGTGGAATGGCAATCAGAGAAAGAATGCTTTTTCACGCTCATGCGTGAGATCGCATACTTTTATTCTCCATCTCCATCACACTTCGTCCCATCTGATGGTACTCATTCACAAGCAAAAGCGGCGACATGGCAGACCGAACATGTCTTGTTTCAGGCCATGCGCAAGTTCTTGGTTGCACCAAAGTCGTTGCTGGAAAGTGACGTCGTCCAAGTAGCCAATCTTCCCGATCTTTACCGTGTCTTTGAGAGATGTTGATAGGGGTGTTCTGATGACGACTGCTACCATTTATAATGAGGAGCTATCTGTAGTATGGAAGTCCAGACAAACATGACAGTTCATGGAAATAAATAAACGTCGATAGATTGCAGAAAGTGTTGAGATGTACTAGTATCCAACTCATTCGTCCTCTGCTTCTTCGAGCCACTTCAAGAATGGCTCGCTGGCCTTTCTGACCTTCTTGCTCGTATCCTTGTCCACATATTTCTTGCTGACATGAGTACCCCATTGAGTGACGACATCTTCATCCAAAATGTCGTTCTGGTACAACGCCATAAGGATTTTCGGGACAGAAGGGATCAACTCGGGATGCGTCAACCCGACCAACCGCTCAATGCCTCCGAGCAACGACTTCTGGTGCTTCTCTGATGTGACCATCTGCACAAAAACCAAGTCAGTACAAGCAAATAATCGCAACCTGCGCGACGTACTTTTGCCAACAGTGATTTATAAGTCGTGATTTCTTTCACAACATCTTCGGTGAACAGCGCCTGGACAAGAACGAGGAGTGTCTTGTGCCTCTTTTCTACACCCAGCTCCTCGGCCTTCTTGTAGACCTGCACCGAGCCAATGTCAGCGTCATCTCTGTTCTCTTCGACCCAGTGGCCGAATTGAGAGTAGGGGCTGTCGGCATCCTCCTCGCTCCCGTCCTCATCCCCGCCACTACCAAGAGAGATGCCACCAATCTGTCCTCCCAATGCTTTGATGCGAGCTTGGACTGCTTCAGGAGAGGTATCTGCGGACCAGTCATCCGCAGCGAGAGTCGTGTTTGTATTGAGCTCCGCAGCCTCTGCTTTGATCTTCTTGGTCAACTCGTCATCGCTTTCGGCGCCCGCAGCCGCATCATCTTGACCTTCTCCGGGGACGCCGGGAGCAGCAGCGTGAACACCATTCCCGTTGACTTCCCCTCCCTTGCCTTTCTTGCTCTTCTTGGGGTTCTTGGGAGGGTTCTTGAGAATAAAGGCGACAAGCTTGTGCCTCATGTCTATACCCGTCCTTTCGCCACACGCCTTGCAATCACGAATGATGTCCTCGTTACGCCCGTTCTTGAGAATGACGAGGTCCGTCTCTGGGTTTTTACACGCGCGGCAGAGGACAAACTTGTCGATGAAGCCATCAAGGAGTTCACAGAGTTTGGCGGCATCGTGCGCGCCATTGACGATGTAACGGTCGTTCTTTTCGTCAATCGGCGTCTGCGCACCGAGCTCGCAGCCAAAGAACTTGGTAATGTAAGCGGGGGGACGGGAGAGTGCACGCGCGACGTCGGACATGTTTGGGACGACCGTCTTTATGCCATTTCCCCTGCCCTCTACTTTGGTGAGGAGGAGCGGCATGCGATAGCGATAGAACTTGTCATCGACGTCGCGGCGGATGTTGACAATTGTTGCATTGGCCATGCTGGGCTGTTTGAATAGGGCATGTGGAGGTTGCGGTACAAGAAACTTGGAAAACGTTCGTACTTTAATGAGTCTTTCCCTATTTGGTTAGCTCGAGTCACGTCGGGGTCACGCCTCACGTCTCGCACGCACAGCCTTACATAACGACAGCGGTGCGGCCAGTGCGGGTTTTGATCGATAATTTCCTTAAGTGGAATGAGGGAACATATGCACTACGGGATAACATGTGCTGCAGCTGCCTTGAGACCCACTTACTGTGCCTAGGGTGCCGATACCCGAGGCGAGTTTGATTCCAAGGTTAGGGCGACTTGTCCAGTCGACTCATGCTGCACTAGAAAATGCAGCAGTGAGACGGTCCTCGCCCGAGATCTCGAGAGCGTTTACCTATCGTCGTAGTTCTCGACCACCTTGACAGGCGCGAGGGTGTGCAATCCAACCTGACAACGTTCCGTTGTGTAATTAATTTGCCGTCCGTCCGAATTTCTGTCCGAGTCAATGGGGTCTATATCTCATCGATCATCATGGTTGCCCGACGTGCCGTCACTGCCCATACCAATGTTTGCATGGGATCTATGAAAGTTGTTGATTGCTCCCGAGCCCTGGACCTGCTACCCAGACACTACGCTGCAGTACTGGCAATTATAATATATTACGAACGTGCATGAATGCAGAGCGTTCGAGTAGGTCTTCAAATACAACAACCAAACATTCAGAGACCAACATGAATGAACAGCAACCAATCTTCAAACGAGACTTCCTTCCCCGAGTCCCTCAGTCGCGCAACCGCAAGGTGCAACGCTCTCGCAGCCTCCCGATAATCTGCTACTTGGGTCCCACTGGGAGTGTCGTTCTGACGAAACAGCTCCTCGTAAATGTCCCTTGCCACGTCAGGCGCAATTCGGTCACCGATCGACCACATCGAACCAAGAACCCCGCCATGCCCCGCGAACAACATCCCCTACAATATGAATAGCCTCGTTGGAGAGAACCCCGTCACCCTTTTCTGTCTGGCGCGCAGAGAGAAAGGCGAGCCCACCGCATGGTCGCGATAATGAGACGATGTCGGATATTCGGAGACGACGTTCGTTGGCGAGACAGAGTCCACTGTGAGTTGGATTTTTGTCGTCTTGGGTTCCGTGACACGCAAAGTGGACCCAGTCTGCATCCTTATGAGGGAAAGTACCTCTTCGACTGTTCCGACCGAAGATTCTGTAAGGGTGATTCATGGTGAATTCCTGATCACCGCCTTGATGTGTTCCAACTCGGTAATTATGCCTGGAAGTTGGGTGCGGCAATCCGAGAGAGGCTGAGGAACAGTACGGAAACGGAGAGAAGTGTTGGACCCAACATCGAATTTAGGCGAGGCTGCAAGAATACTGAGGGTGGGGGTGTACGAGGGAATGACAAAATCAAAGACTTTGTGACCAGGTTCTGAGTTGTGGGTAGGGCCATAGAAACCAGCGGCATGGATGGGAAGAAATGACAACAGCCCAGTTGGACACCAAAAAATACGAGATAGCTCCCCCGGTGTTTGTTGAGAGGAGACGCAGATCAACGAGAGTTACGAAGTCAAATAGAACTACACTTACCGCGAAAGCCAGAGCATCCAGGACCGGCTTGACTACACACTTGAAGAGGGCAGATAGGATGGCTTTCCATTGGGTCGCCTGGGCATCCTCCTCTTCTACAGGATAACCTTGCCTGTAGTCACGAGCATCGCGAGTAAACTTCCTTACAGAAGTCTCAAGCTGCTTAGATCGGTCGAAGTGAAATTAGGAAGTGGTACATGGATGACATGATCCACATTGATGAGAACTATCAATGCATCGCAGCGTGATTCGGCAGCATTGAGGATGACGATCGGTCCAGAGTGCGCTGAAGCACGGAGAATTCTTTGTGGAGGAGGAATCGCCCGAAACCAGATAATCTGCGAATCTCCTGGAGTAATTAATCCCGTTCGATAGCAAGCTTGCGGTGTTTGTCAGCCTCTTGTTGAAGAGACTTCATTGCGTGATCCAATTGTTCAAGCAAGGATTTTTCACGTGCGGAACTAGCGTGCTCCAAGCCGACTGACAGTTCACGGGGTCTGGGGGCCTGATCCGGATGAACTAACGCCAATTGATCATACGAGCTGCGAAGCTGAAGCAGCTCGCCCCAAACGACTGAACGCCCTTGTTCAAGCCACTCCACAGCCGTTTCTGGGCGACCAGACTCCAAAGCTGCCGCTGCAGCATCGCGGACCATATCGAAAGCTCGAACAAGTTCACGGTATCGATGTGCAAGCGAAAGGTCAATCCATGCGAGTTGAAGGAGGAGATTGATGCCGACAGAATATGCATCAAGGAGAGACTTGTTAGAAGACGAGCACAATAAATCCATCGGTGTGATGCATGAGAACGATCAGTAACAGGACCTGCAGGGGCACGAGCTGCCAGGGAAAATAGTAAAATTGCTTGCTGGAGGGAAGTAATCTCCCCGAGGCACTCGAAACGGATCCTGAAGGAGATTCCAAGGTCGTTTAAATACCAAGGCTTGTCGGCATAACCATTGGGGGTAAGGTCAACAGCTTCCTGCTGCCTCGAAATCGCTTCCTCCAGGTCCCTGATCTCCCCGAGGTTCTGGAAGCGAGTCCCAAAGGAGGTCCCGAGGTTGTTTAGATTCCGAGGCTTATCTGAATGACCATTGGGGGTAATAAAGCCGACAGCATCCTGTACCATCGAGATTACATCCTCCAGGTCCCTAATCTCACCGAGGCGCTGGAAACGAGCCCCGAAGGAGCTACCAAGGTTCTTTAGATGCCCAAGCTTGTCAAGATGACCGTTGGGGATAAGGTCGACTGCTTCCTGTTGCCACGAAATAGCTTCCTCGAGGTCAGTCAGGTCCCCAAGATGGCTGAACCGATGCGATAACGCAACACCGAGGTTCGCTGGCCCTAAAAGGTATCAGGGATCCCATGGTGAGATAGACCTGATAGGTCCCCGCAAAATTGAGATTGCTTGCTGTAGGTCGGCTAAATCCCCGTGCTTCCCAAAGAGGCGCAACAAATCTACGCACAATTCCCGTGGATCCACATCTGTCAAGGGCGGTACCAGATGCTGCTCTACGGATAATTGGCCACCCGCTTGGGCGGCGCCAGTCGTATGTTCGACGCGCAACTGCAGCATGAAATAGCCGCTCGTTGCTCGTGACTCTCTGAAGAGCTCAGAGCCACCGCCTCCTGCAAAGCGTTCCAGCCTGTGCTCTGTCGACATCATCCGTCTTCTTCTCAAACCTCGCTAAATGCACTGTAGTTAGCTGGATCAACGCAAAAGGTCGATCGAGGTGGCCATCAGGACGCGTTTCGAGTGCATTGCGATACAACATGAGCAGAACACGGAAGCAAGTATTCGCATCGTAGATCCGACAGTAGATAAATTTTGCAGTCGCCATGTTTGATTCGGCGGCCGCACGACAGGGATGGTTTGTTGGGCAAACATCGAGCGCACGATCGAATCGGTCAATTGCACGTTCGAGGTCCTCTTTTTGCCCATATTTTTGGTAACATGAAAGAGCACTGTGCCCTTGGTCTGCCACAACCTCTAGCCGATCTTCAGATTCTTTGACTGGCTGTGAACACGTCTTCGTCAGTCGACGAGGAAGCCGCTAGGTAAGTCGTACACTTACTGAATCAAGTTCGAGGCTCATTGACACTGAGTTACTATTGCTCTCACGCTTCTGCCGAGTGACAGTCACTAAAAGAGAGGAACAGGGGGAAACAACTTCCCTATCCATTGGGGAAAAGTTGAACGCTATCGTGATGTAAGTTTCCAGCCCACACAGAATTCTATCTACTCACGGATGCCTTTTTCACCACGGTCCAGCAACTCATTCACGGTAATCGCCAACTCTCGCAACTGCTCTCCATGACCCAATACCGGCTGGAATTCAAAGGATGCATGGATCGCAAGAGAAACAGCAGCAGGCAAATCAGATGGTCTGCAAATTGTGTCAGCACTAACAAAGGTGTGAACAGGGGGGAATCTCGTATTGGAATGGGCCCTCGCCATTCGACGACATCATCATTCACCGAGACCGACAGATTCTCGGTTTTTGTGTACAAAGTCACTGTGCTGTACCACGGCGTGAAAGCCGGCAGAAATTTGTCGAAGACCAAGAGCGAGGTTTGTTGCCCGTATACCTGACTCGTCGTTGGCATCTTTGCAGACCGGTAAAGAGATGGATTTCACACTGGTAATGGCAATTTATTTCCCTTCCGTGTGCGTTGCGGAGTCTGGAGGCGGGGGGACATCCTTTGGTCGGTCCTCCCAGTCGGTCCCGGGTACCTCCTCGTTTACTTGCTCCTGATGAAGGCTAGCGTTCTACAAGATAGGTAAGTGGATAAACCAGGAACTGGGTCTGCAAACGCACAATCGACCCGTGAGTACTAGATATCCCGGCCTTATGTTGTCGTTTTCTGATACCTAAACAGCAGCACATGACAACCTGAGATGGAGGGAGTATGCAGCGAGGAATATACTCAGGCACTTTTAAGTACATACGTCTCATGTTCCATAGGAAATGCCAGTGGACGGCACATGTTTTTACCTCGTTGCAGCAGTGCGAACTGGAAGGTTTAGGTTTCTCGGAGATGGCACAGCTTGAAAGCACCATACCGTACGATAAACCACCCAACTTGTAGTAACTGGATTGTTTTGGAACTTTTGGTGCCGGCCACGGATCATGCCATGACGACAATGACATTAACTGGGTAGGCAAATAACTGCGAAGCTGGTCGTAGGGGATGGTACTATGCTAAGCAAGCCACAGGATAAGCGACAAGAGGGTGTAATCACTGCGCTCATACCTGCTTGTCAAAGATTTTTTGAAGCAGTGCTATACCACCTATACATTAAGGTGTGGGTGAGGATTTTAAATCCATGTACCGCTCGCTCACTGGTAATTCACTCAGACTACATTTGCTGAACGCTGAACCTTTCGTTTCTTGGATCGAATTTGACGGTGGTGGGTCAGGTTCTTGGTGGTCTTATCACCAGTACTACAAAGATCCGCATAAACTGCATGCTATTACATGCACATAATAATTAGCAGTCAAAACACTCCGTCCATCGTTCCCCATGCACAAAGCAACTCATATCAAGATGTACCCCACCCATGACCACAGTTGCTGGTGGAGGTAAGATGAGAGCAGATCTCGGGTAGTAATGTGGTATCCAAAGGATGAGGGCACCAGATGTACTTTGCAGCAACCATCATCGTCGAGTGTCCATGTCCATGCAGCATGGTAAGCAAGCTGAGAATTGAAGCCGTGTGGTAAGGACGCCAGACATTGAGGATCATGGGTGTTTGATGGCCTAAACGCTGCCTCGGCATCCCAGATCCGAACCGTTGTATCGTCGGATCCGGAGACGACGCGCTTCCCATCAGGTGAGTATCCGACTGATGTGACCCAACCAGTGTGTCCCTCGAAAGGCCCAGCCTCAACAAATCCTGTCTCCACATCCCAGATCCGCACCGTGTTCTCTCTTGACCCGGAGACGACGCATTTTCCATCAGGTGAAACCCGACTGATGTGATCCCGTCAGCGTCTCCCTCGAACGACCTGACCACCACAGATCTTGTCTCTGCATCCCAGATCCGCACCGTGTCGTCGAAAGACCCAGAGACGACACGCTTTCCATCGGGTGAAAACCCGACTGGTGCGACCAAACGAGCGTGTCCTTTGAAGAACTCAGCCACGACAGACCCTGCCTCTGCAACCCAAATCCGTAGCGTTTTGTCGTCAGACTCGGAGATGATGCGCTTTCCGTCAGGTGAAAACCCAACTGAATTGACCAAAGAAGTATGTCCCTTAAAGGACCCAGCCACGAGAGATCCTGCCTCTGCATCCCAAATCCGTAGCAATTTGTCGTTAGACCCAGAGACGACGCGTTTTCCATCAGGTGAAAACCCGAGTGATGTGACCGATCCAGCGTGTTCTTGGAAGGGTCCACCCACCACGGACCCAGTCTCTGCATCCCAGATCTGCACTATTGTTCCCTTGGACCCAGAGACAACACGCTTTCCATTGGGTGAAAAATCGACCGATTTAACCCGAGAGGTGTGTCCATTGAAAGGGCCAGCCACGACATATCTTGTCTCTGTATCCCAAATCCGTACCGTGTTGTCTCTAGACCGGAGACGATGCGTTTTCCATCTGGTGAAAACCTGACGGATCTGACCGAAGAGGTGTGTCCCTCGAAGAGTCCAGTCACGAGAGATCCTGTCTCGGCATCCCAAATGCGCACCATTGTGTCGTAGACCCAGAGACGACGCGTTTTCCATCAGGTGAAAAATCGACTGATTTGACTGAACCAGTGTCCCTTGAACTCGTCGACGAAGCGAACATCCTTCCAGTCGCCAACTGGTTCCAGAACAGTAGCATATAGACTATCAAGCCTTTCGATGCTGATGGTACGAATCGATACCAGTAAATACTCGAGGCTGATATGTGGATGAAAAGAATTCTCAACAAGCGATGTCACCGTTGACGCCAAAAGGAACACCCCTTTCATGAAACGAGAGAGAGTAAGCATGGTTGGACGTCCCACAGTAAACTGGTAGCCGGCTCGAGGGACGGCTTTTACAAATTCTAGACATTGCGTCCTCCAAGAATTTGAGCACCTCCGTGGATGGTAGAGATCCGATGGACCTGAGTGACGTTTGGAGATCATGAATGGTCTTTCAATGTCTGATTCGGTACGACTGGTGATGAGAAATTTGAGGGGGGAGGAAGCTCAGCGGGCCTCTTCGTTAAGGTCCACAAGCACTCTACGTGTTGTGGCATCTCCGCATTCATCGCGAACGTCTAGAATGACGACGAGAGAAGGACCAACTGTAGCCCGGCATGCGATCGAAGGCTCGTGAAGAAGTTTTATGAGCTGAGTAGCAAGAGATTCGGTGGCGAGTTTATAGGCGATGGTGCAGATGACGAGACTAGCACGACTCGAGGTAGAGTCGTTCCTGTCAAAGAACAGGTATGTAACACGTGGTCTTGGAAGTTCGTTGGCAACAGAGTTTGGTATGGCACTCTTGCCTAAGCCTGCATCACCACAAAGCCAGTGGATGTTGGTGGTGCCGGAGGATGTGCCGTTGGCCCAACTGAGAATGGGGTGGATGAACTCTCGACGTGTGCCTTT
Source organism: Aureoboletus auriporus (assembly GCA_038089615.1). Lineage (NCBI taxonomy): Eukaryota > Fungi > Basidiomycota > Agaricomycetes > Boletales > Boletaceae > Aureoboletus > Aureoboletus auriporus. The sequence continues at coordinate 20,433 of JBBPLF010000117.1, forward strand.
CAGACATGGCTTTCGCCCAGAGAAATCCATTTTCGCAGGCTCGAGTGCCTGATTGAGGAGGGCTAACGATGTCGATAAGCTATAGGAAATGGGTGAAAACATATCGACCGACATTGCTCTGTTCTCGAGGCGGAATTGACCATCGTATATGCAGCAGTATGTGAACTTGTGGTGGATTTGTATCTATACACTACTAGTAGATAGTAAGTAGCAAAATTGGTCCATGACCATCCGCGAACGAGCGAGTGCGCTCGCCCAGATTGAACTCGAGGATGAATGGATTGAGTGAGTCTCTTGTCCGGTTCTACAGTGATTGACCGGGATGGTATGAGTTGGCAGAGTACCATCTTGACGAATACGACAACAAGGAGGGACAAGAACAAGGTTCACATGCTCTATGGGCCGTCTGACGCGAGCGACAGGGCAAAGTGTTTTTCTGCGACTTTCTCGCCAGACGATCCACTCACGAGTGTTGCAGCAGAAGACTACAGATCTGGGAGGCGGGCACAAACATGCCATTACGGAAAGCATTTGCGTCAAAATTTTCTGAAAGAAAGGAGCAGGGCAGGCCTGGTTAGCGTCGGCAGCGACGCGGAAGAGAGTGAGAGAGCGGAGGCCAAGAAGACGAGTCGTAACGCAGGCAACACCAAAAAAAGTAAGACTATGATACACAATGTCTAGGTATTTCTACATGAAGTTGTGTTTCCAAAGTCATCCAATGTCTCGTCATAAACCTCCATGTCGAATTTTGCTTTTGAGTTGGGGGAACAGAGGGTGTGTACTTGCTGGATACCTTTGTGGCACCCAACATTGGCTTGGCTGCAGTCTTTGGTTTCTTCTTGCCGCTTGCCTTGTCTCGCTGCTCTTTCCATTTCTCGTTTGCTGGTGTGGTCAGGGCACTTGCAGCTTTGTGGGCGCCTCTACGTCCTTGAGAGGTTCGGCGATTTAACGGACGCGGTATTCAACAAACGACGCATGCAGTGGCTCGTTCTGATGTCGTTTAATGATAAAATCTATGATCTGGGTCAGCAAAACTTGGAAGTCCTCCTTGGGGTATGCGCTGGCGAAAAGGATTGTACCGAGCTCGACGACGACGGCCCTAGTATGCATCGGATGGGTCAACAGACGGCCCAGGGGATGCAATGAGAAATCGCTCACTGCCTAGGTTTGCTGCGCCCAACAAGGAAGTGGTGTTTTCGAGATCGGCAGACATTTCCCGCTCCTTGTCGCGACACGCCTTTGCACGGGGAGTCGAGGCCCGGGCGTCTTCACGGGGAACACGAGATCCTTTGGTCTCCTCCTTCTCTGAGCTTGGCTTTGAGTGTGCCCTTCTTCTTTGGAGGTGCGACTGATGCGAATGCAGGCTCTGTCTCTTCTTCCTCTCAGTTGCTCTGTGGCATAAGAGCCGCGTTGAATCACAATGTATAGTGTGATGTGGTTTACTGTATGCTCCGATTCGTCCTCGTCCTCTTGCTCTTGATCGGTTTCAAGACGGCGGGGGCATATGCACGGTCGTCCGAGTCTTCTGATGTGGTTCAGCAACGTCGTAGAGACAAAAAAAGTACCCCAGTTGGACAAGACGGCGCAAGTCAGAGATAATCCGGTTTACATGGATGTTACTCCAGCGCGCAATCCCGCTCGTCGGCATCATACAGCCCTCGCTCGACCTTCCAAGACCATACGCGGCGCCGCGGTCATGATGGCGCTGTTTGGCGAGGCGCGGAGGACGCTTGTGCATGCCTGGCTAGAGGACGGGAGCGGGGACGAGGATTTGAGAGATGCGTATGGATCACTGCCTCTTTGATTTCTCAAAAGTATCGTCAGGCCGTGCGCCTTCATCTTGGGATCGCCAGCGAGGCAGAGACAAAGCGCAGAGAAGGTCGAGCTGAGTGCGCTGAAGCAACCTTCGTTTCCACGTCTCTTTATTCCAATGCCTCACGTAGTCCTTCCCTCCAGTCCATTTTGCTGACCCTACACTCCAGTCCAACCATACCCGCCACTCAGCTCGACCATCAGCAGGCTAACTGCGAACCTTGACCGGTGGACAGCCACCTTCAACGCCGCTTCACCCAACAGAGGGCGGAGAGTAGAAGGTCGTTGCGAATAACCTAAGTAAACGATTTGAGAGCAATGTTTGGCAGATATCCACTTGGCCCGGGCCAATCTCCAATTCTCAGCTAGTCATAATGTGAGTGCGCTATTACACCTCAGCACAACATAGGAAGTTGTCTGAGGACTATATCTCTTTCACAGCGCATCCAAACAACGCCCTGGGCACTCCCAACGCCAGTTCTTTCCGTGATCATACTCTCTACGGACTGCCAATAAACGAACAAATAAAAGTACAGGTTCGAATTCAAATTCACCCCCCACACTTCTTTACCGCCACTTCAAGCTCAAGGCAAACCTCTTCCGGTGTTGATCGCATTCGCAACCTGGCTCGTGTTCGGCCTGTTGAACGCATACCTGAAGAACAAATCAGTCACATCAACATTCAGGACACCGCGAACCTCGACGGTACTCGCCTCTCATAACTATCGAGGTAGAGCTCCTCGGTGCTACAAGTACACTTGAACGCGGGATGCCCCAACAACCGGTTCAACCATGCACTGAATTTCGCACCCAGTTCTGGCATCTCGAAGCCACGATAGTGCTTTAGAGCGTTGGTCGCTCTCAGGATCCCTATGTACACAGTCGCATCAACAACGTCTATCACACGATGAGTAATGACTCACAGGGTGAGACCATGATGTCTGCCCATCCGAGTTCACCTCCGTCTTTCCACAACCCAGTTCCCCCGACCTCGTGGCTCGCACGTTCAAAGAGGTTGACGAGGGTGCGTAGGGCCTCGACGAATTCATTTCCTGCGGTGATTTGCGCAGAGGTGTCTTGGGCTTGGAGGTAGCGATAAAAGGTGGGTACAATGATGCGGTTGATGTGGTCGGATTGGAGGCGTACGAGGGCACGTGCGTCTGTAATATGCGTAAGAGATGGTCTTGATAGTTTTGTGAGTACTGGTGTTGTACGGACATGGATCGGTCGGGAAGAGAGACCGTTTGCCGGATGTGGATGCGACGCTAGCACGATGAAAGATGAGAGCAAGGTTGATGAGCCAAGGAGGACATACTGTTCGAGATAGTCCATGATGACAGTGCTTTCGTTCAGAGCGCGGGGTGGATCGTGACGATTGAACTTGAGGGCGGGCACCAAGCCCTTTGGAGAGAGATCGAGGAGCTCCTTTGGTTTCTTGTACGGATCGACTTCGCCTGTCAATGACGGTCGGCGTTCAACTCATTTTGTGACAATTCGAACGTACAATACTAAGTACAAACAAGTCGACATGAATCGGATCGCTGAGATCAGATCAACAGCACGCACCTTGTACGGAATCCCGAGATATTCGAGAGAGACCCATACGCGCTGAACGAACGGACAGAAACAGCCTGCGAAGAGGGTGATGTCCTCGTCGGCTACATGGCGCTGAATGGTTTGAAGTGCCTCGCCAGTGCACTGGATATGATAGGGTTTTCCCGTGTCAGTCATAGCAGTACGAGTGCAAGTTGCTTTACTCCCACCATCACTAGTACTGGCAAAAAGTACGAAAGGCGTCATCTTTGCAAGAATTGCGACTTCTACCGGATCTTACAGAGGAGGTATACGAACGTTCAACTGTAGTATGTCCCTAATGGTTTGACAATCATGTTCGCACTGGATCTCCGAACTCATCCGATCGCTTGCCGCAGGGGAACATTCACATCTTACGGTGTCCCTGGAAGACATCCACGCAGCCGTCTTCCAGTATGACCGTGCAGTGAGTCAACTTCAACCCTGAATGCGGTGGCTTTCAGGAACTTCTGACGTTGCTACCCTGGTGCCGTCACGATGGCGCAATGGACTTGAGTCTTGATCGATGATCCACAGATCTGAGCACTCAACAATAGTCCAAAAGAAATTATGATCGTAGTCTAAGAGGCGATCGAGTACGTTCAATCCCGTTTGAATAACGAAGAAATGATCTGCATTCGAATCGTGTTCTCTCTCGGAAAATGTTGCCTTGTTGATCTCCTCCGTCCCTCCGTTTGTCACCATCACCAAGGAAGATGTTCTCGTTATTGAGGTATCATGTCGAACGGTGATTTCTATTTCTTTAGAGCCTTCGTAAGCCGCTGATGAGATAGCGATAGGCGTCATTACGGTCTTTTTGGGTTCTTCCAGAGTCCACCCAACCCTAAGTGCACCAACTCAAGCGATGCTCGGCGAGTCTGTGTCACTGGTTTATCGATCTTGCAACATGGACTGGGTAAGATCAACCTGACCATCATCGCACCTCTGGATTGATAAATGCGACGCGAATCACTGTGATAACCCAAAAAAACCGTGAAATGGATTTTACTAACCTCCGATTGGGGCAGAGTCAGAAGTCACCCTCTTTCGAGTCTTCAAACGTTTTCTACTACATAGCACGTTGCCGATCCACATTCAATATTTGGTAGATAATCTGCCTGCCTTCATTCGCCTCTGGTCTGCACCTCCTTTAATTGCCCACTCAGGCTTACCACTTTCCATTCGCCTGGGGTTAGCTAGTGATGGACCTGTCATAATGTGAGTGCGTCATTCCGCCTCAGTACACACAAGCAGTTGTCTGAGGACCGTATATCGCTCACACCACGTCTAGACATCATCATCGATGACCACCGGGCATTCCAAACGGAAGTTCTTGCCGGTATAGTTGTCTGAGACTCCACAAATTGCCATGGGCTTGACTCTGCATCAACGAAGAAGTAAAGGTACAAGGTTGAATTCGTATTCATCACCGACACTTCAAGCTCAAGGCAAGCCTCTTCCGGTATCAATCGCATGCGCGACCTAGCTCGTGTTCAGCTTATTGAACGCTTACCTGGAAAATAAATCGGTCACGTCAAAATTCAGGACACCGCGAACCTCGACGGTACTCGCCTTTCGTAACTTTTGAAGTAGAACTCGTTTCCGGAGGCGATTTGCGTGGAGGTGTCTTGAACTTGGAGGTAGCGATAAAAGGCGAGGACAGGGATGCAGTTGATGCAGTTCGATTGGAGGCGTACGAGGGCACGCGTATCTGTGAAATGTGTCAGGGGACATTGCCAAAGTTGTGGGTCGTAAACAGGGAGGGAGAGGGACCGTTTAGTGGATGTGGATGCGACGCTAACACGATGAAAGACGAGAGCAAGGTTCGGGAGCATCCCAGGGGCATCCACAGTCTTCGAGATAGTCTATAACGACAGTGCTAGTACTTTCGTTGAAAGCATGGGGTGGATAGTGGGAATTTAACTTGACGGCCATGGGCACCAAGCCCTTGTAAGAGATTTCGAGGAGTTCTTTTGGTTTCTTGTACAGACCGACGTCGCTTGTCAATGGCGGTCGGCGTTCGACTCATTCCGTGACAATTCGGACGTACAATAGTACAATGACTTGACGCGATTCGAATCGCTGAGATCAACGGTCAGAGCAATACACCTTGCTGGTATTGAATCCTGAGATATTCGAGAAAGGCCCGTACGCGCTGAACGAACGGACAGAAACGGCTCCCGAAGAAGATCTCCTCGCCCCCGTCAATATGCGCTGGGCGGTTTGGAGTGCCTCGCCCGGGCCCCGGGCCAATGCACTGGATCATTAGGGTTTTCCCGCGTCTGTCATGAAGCTGTTTCCGAATTCCCACCATCACTAGTAGCTAGTCACGGCGGTTAGATGGATGCCGCACGCAAGGCATCCTTTTTGCAAGACTTGGGACTACCATCGGATCTCACTGACGAGGTATACGAACGCTTAACTGTAGTACGAACCCTAATAGTTTGACAGGCATGTTCGCACTCGATCTCCGAGCTCATCCGATCGCATGCCGCGGGAGAGCATTCACACCCTTTGGTGTCCCTGGAAAACATCCACACGGCCGTCTTCCAATACGACTGTGCAGCTTATCTAGTGATTCTATTTCAACCCCGCACGGGGATTTATTTGATGGTTTTCATTTTAGGAACCGCTCGATGTCCTTCCGACGTTGCTACCTCAGTGCCGTCATGATGGCGCCATGGACTTGATCCATATCTGCGCACTTAATAATAGTCCAAAGGAAGTCATGATCGTGGTCCAAGAGGCGGTCGAGTACGCCCAATCCCGTTTGAACAACGAAGAGGGAGAAGAAGAAAACGATACCGATCTTGTACAGAGAACCATTGGCATCGTGTCGCTCTGCGCGCCAGGTTTTTTTCTTTGTCAATTAGACTGGCTTGATGGATTGATTGACATGAATAGCGATCTCCCGCTCGAGAGTTGGGAAGAGATCTCCATTCGAACTATGTTCTCCTCTCTTGAAAAACGTCGCCTCGTTAATCTCCTCCGTCTCTCCGTTTGTCACCGAGGAAGACGGCCGGGTACTTATTACTGAGGTAGCGCATCTGGTCAAGTCTCTGACCATCTGGGCATCCACAGTTGCTGACGCCAACGAGCTACAACAAATAAAGGTTATTCCACGTTTCACTGTTTGTTGGACGGTACTTATATTTTACAAGAACGTTCTTCGTGAGCTTCTTGACACGACAGTTGTAAGCTGTGCGTCATCGATCCAAGTGTCTCTAGCCGTGCGAGCTGCAGAGGGTTATTTCCCCCGATTTTTCGTCAAGTCCTCCGAAAAAGAAGGGCGGCAAGACGGAGAGGCTGCGATGCGCCAAGTCCAGGTACGTTCAAACAGATCAAGGCGAGGAAGCGCATAAAATTATCCTTGCAGCTTGCACTTGAAAACTTGGGACAATTTCCGCCGCCGACACGTCCCTCCTCACTCAGTGATTTGATATATCTAGCACACTCGGCACCTCCTGTGGCCTTGTCCCCTTCTGCACTGCCCGGTCTCCATCACCTACTCGTCAATGCCTTGCAGCTGAACATGCTCGTCGACGAGTCGTTGTTCTTGCTCTTTAGAATTCTCACCCAGGAGAATATGTCTATATCTCCTGACGTCGCGATGTCGTTTTGTACCGTGTTCACAGCTTTGGCAAGCACGCATCTTGAACCGAACATCAGGCAGCTGAATCTTCGGCTACTGTCCCTGACGTTGACCAAGCTTCCACCGCCTCCCAGACTCGAGATACTTCTGAAGCTCACGACAGACGAGGACTTTCCACAAATCCGAGGACCGGCTGTAGGACTACTTAAAGAAGCTGTGTTGGAAGCGCTGGCACTCCCCCCAGAACATGCATCTCGGAACCCGTTCGCATCCCCAGAATTATTGCGTCTATTCGGTAGCGTGTTGTTCAAACCAAATCCTCCTGAATTTTTTAATCAAAAAAAGACGCGAGACGAGCTTTCGCGATCGTTGGAGTTACTGCGCATCGCAGATTGCCTTTCATTTTATTACGTGCTGTTACAGCGAGATCACGAAAATAAAGTGCGTCCTGCCGTCCACGGTGGTTTCGCTTTTTTATTCGCTTTTACATCTTACGCTTACGCTACCTGCTAAAAGACAGGAGTGAGATCAAAAGGTAACGTCACAAGCGTACAAGGTTCTATTCTTTGGCCATTACGTCGATACTTGGATGAACATATTGACGGAGAAGGTGGGCCATATTCAGATAGACTACGTCGATGCACTGGCAGAATATAACTGAACCAAGGTTTAGAGCAGCCTTTGATGGCCATATTGTCGCTTCAAGTTTGCCTCGACCGCATTGATGGCGCATTACGAACCTTCGATTTGGAGAAAGAGACATAGCGCCTGCGCTGTATATCCGCCCGACTAAAAATATTGCGCCTGCCAATCAATGAAAATCTTGTGTTTGCAAGTATTGAATGCTTCGGCAACTCGATTAAAATTCTAGCGCGGCACTGTTCTAAGGGCGTGTTCGAGAATCGGTTCATGGTATGTGTCTCGTGCCGATAAGGATTAGTGTGACTTGTATTAATGACCGTTGCTGCCTCGTGTGGGCGGGGTTGGCCTGAATTATCACATCATATGATGCTGCGGCTTATCGCAAGCGCGTCCCGTGGATATTGGCATCCACACGTATCATTCGCTCCAACACGATCCAGGCAATGCTTCGCACAAGCAATATACGCGTGCCACGTATATATTATTAAATTCACAACGTCCGTCCGAAGTCGACTCGGGCCCATTGACATGTGACGGTTGGCCACATCACGCGCGTACCCCGTCACCCCGTGGATCCCATGTCCCATGCTATCGGTATCGATGACGCGTATCCACCAATCATCGTCGCCCGCCACGGCTCCATGTCGATTTGAAGCATCGCTAGGTGCCGGCGTGTGTGATTGTGATGCTTGGCCGCGTTGCCAAGTCCATCCTATCCGCGTCCCTCGGCCGATCGGCGGACAGGCACGCCGACCCTTTGGACCTCGACACCTCGAGGGTCGAATAGTTGACCCTCGGCCTCGGCGAAGTAGTACCCCCCCGCCTTATCTTATCTCGAGCGTCATCGCGTGACCCTACGACCCATGACCCTCCCAACCCGATCACCGCTCACGTGCGTCGTTTGATCGAGGCATTGGCACACGCCGTCCGTTGGAACGCAAAAAAGCACTCAAACGAAAAACGATGACGATGACGTGTCTTTTTCAAACTTTAAACGGGTTTCATAGCGGAGAACTGTGCGTGGGTTTCAGTCGGTCGAGCGTGCCTTTTGAGCTTCACGCGTATCCATGTGTTCGTCACAAACGCCGACGAAACGTCGGGACAAGCTTGCTCCTGATTGGATCGGGGAAGGGGGAAGGCCGTCGGGACGGGGACCCGGATGATAGCATCCCAGAAAATCAGCTTGCAAGTCGTCCGATCGATGCATGTATAAAAAAAAAAGGTCCCATACCCAGGACCTTGCGAACGGCGATCACCCGCCAACAGAACATTGATGAGCAGGGCATGCCTTGATGGTAATGATAAATGTGACACATGATGTGGACCTGACAAAGCCCACAAGAGAAGCTTCCAAAAAAGCCACGCTAGGTCGAAAAGAATCCTGGACCACCGGCCCGAGACCAACCGGGACCAAAGAATCCCATGTTCGTGGTGCATGCACGTGTCAGAAGAAGAGCACTAGTAGTGTGGATTGCGGTGCTAATTTGTACGATCATGAAACTACGACTGTGTACTTAGTGATGGCAGTGTAATCTAGAAAAGAACATGGGACCAGGGTATATAACCAAAAAGAAAAACCGTGATCGTGAGTTTGGATCGAACAAGAGGGATAAAGTATAAACATGGGCACCGTTGGGTTATGTATGCTTCCGCGGTGAGTCGTTCCTGGGAACCATTGAAACATGCTAAAAAAAGGTTTTGCCAGGTGTGCACTCCCAGGTGCAAGCGGAAAGAATAGAGTCGGACTTTCTACTCCATAATATTGGTTATGAGAAATTCCGAAAGCATGTTAATTGATTTTTTGATAGCGGAGCTCCAGTGTGCGAAGAGGTAAATAGAGTAGGCCGGCGAGGGGGAAGGCAACTTCAAAGCCAATATCCCCTGACGTCTTACCAATTGGGCCCACGAACCATACTTGGTTCATGGACGGGATGACAAGGGCAAATGAAAGGATGCCCGCTGCCAAAGCAGCTGCTCCCCAAGGCAGACGCTTGGCAACATTCCAATCTGCTTGGTCATAGCTCCTGAAGTCGCCTTGCCGGAAATAAAAGTGTTCAACAAGGAGGATGGCACCATATGCGCTTGCCCAGTAGCCGATAAGACTAAGAAAGTCTGTGAGCGTCGAATAGAATTTGTGGGCGCCAACGATCGATAGTGGGAGTGCACTATGGAAGAAAGAAAGAGTAAATAAGTAAGGAAGCGACGGAAGAACGAAGGATGGACGCACATTGCCGTACCCACGATCGAAAATACATATCGGGGAACAACAGCAAGTTTTGGAACGAGCACCTGGAAGTTGAAGCACATGGAATAAAGGGTGCACGCGATGTTTGCCGTAACGCTCAGACTGAGCATCACGGTCAAGAATTTGCCAAAGTTCCCAGCGGGACTCAACATAGCCTCCAGGAGACCACCAACATTTCCATCTGAACCGTAGCCTGTGTTCCAGCTGCTAACGCTGGGGGCGGCTAGAACTGCGGCTGCTCCAAGGCACTCGAGCAGAACCTTAAGAATTTGAAATCAGATATCAATAGAATGCTGTGATGGGAGACGTACGATAGGTACGACATAACCGAGATAAGCCAACCAGAAAATCCGGCGGCTATTGTTTGATATTCAGGTCAAGGGTGCAGCGATATGTCAAGGAGACTTGCCTTGATACGGATGGATCATAATACATTGTGAAATCGGATGCCATGGCAGAAAAGGTGATGACGAAGCCAGCGATTGTGGCCGCAAAGGAAAGGATTGAGACTGCAGTTGCAGGGGCGGCTGGCTGGACGTTGTAAAGATTCTTGCCACCGACACCGAGGGCGACGACGAAAGCGAGGAGAACTGGGGGCCATGCGAGACGTTCGTACCAATTGAGAACCTTGTAGCCCATGAAGGAGATCTAGATATGTGTTCGGCACCTAAGCGAAAGAATTGACGAGGAATGACACACAATCATCGAAAGGACCGCAATAATAACGATGCCCACGCTTAAGATCGGGGACACGACGGCGGTCAGTAGAATAGGCGAAATGAAAAAAACCAACTTACGTCCAGGACATGTTGTCGTTGGATACACTGGCGAGCGCTTGTCCGCCGAGAATACAGTTGAGAATATTGAAACCACATAAGCCGACGAGGTTGAGGATAGTGGGGATGATGACACCATAATAGCTGGAATGATGTTGTCAGATGAGGATACTGGAGAAAAGGGCGAGGACTGACCCAAAGGAGTAGCGGGATACAATCATTTGTCTCATGCCAGTCTTCGGACCCCAGGTGTTTCTGGAGGACGTGGTGGGTGAATGTGCATGAGAGAGGGAGGGGGCGGCTCACAGATAAGCGGGGAGGAGGTTCGCAATGAGATTAAAAAATAAGATTACAAGACAGGAATCGCGAAGGCCGAGGTTAAAGGCGACGGGACCCAGTGTTCCGGTTGAAAAACTGGGGACATGTCAGGGGGAGCGAGAGCAGCTTGGTGGCACACACGAGAGAATGTTGAAGTTCATGGAGAACCAGACGAAGAACACTTTATAAAACTGGGTGTCCTTGCGATCCTCATGGGGTACAGGGACGGTACCTGTGAGAGATGTGAGGGGGCAGGGCTGCGTGGAAAGAAACGCGTACCGCGAGCTTCGACACCCCAGCGGAAGCCCCTTGGGAGGGAGGGGGAGAGATCGCCAGAGTCGGAGGAGGCGTAGTCCTTCTCGACGTCGGTGTCCATGTTGGACTCGTGGAGAAGGGCGGACATGGCGCAGTAACGAGCGACTGAAGGAACGTGAAATATAAGTAGAGAGAGAGATAGCGAAAAATATAATTTTTTTACTTCAAAAATATCATGACGCAATGACATGAGATCTTTTCACACAGATTCACTTTTACCGCATTTGGAAATACATCCACGTGATGTCTATTTTTCCCCTGGAAACGCTTGGCACGGCTTGCTCACCGCCAACGACGATGCCTGGCCTGCAGCGTCCCCACCGCGGCGCACGCGTGTCCTCTTTTTACCCAGTAAAATCCCTTCCCCCCCTCTCCTCCCTCGACAGCGCCTTCCAGCTGCAGGAGTACATCTCCCTCCTCATCCGTCTCGACGTCCACGACGTCGACGCCATCGTCTCCCTCCCCGGAAAAAAGGACAGCGACGACCCGATAGACGCTGCCGACCCCGACCGCAAGGGCGACATTTCCGTCGACAAGGCATGTTGGATATATGAGCAACTACGGTCCGCCATCTCCATCCATCTATTTGTCTCGCTCACCTATTCTCCAGACGTCTTGCCCAGGACCTTTCACACCCCCTTATTACGATGCTCCAACAAGAGTGTACGAGGAGCTCGTGTCCCCAAATGAAGGCGGGAGAGTGGTTATATCTTTGCGTTGCGCACGGTAATGACGGCGCTATGGAGGTCTGTCTCGCCAATTCTGTAATTCCCTTTGTATCCTCATACGTGTAACATGAAGCAATGCTGTGCCATAGATTACATCCTTCATACTGTCGACAGCGCAACTGCTCTCTTAAACTCTCCCAGAGCATTTCCTTCCAGGTACGTATTTTCGCCACGCTTCTTACCCACCTTTCCACCGTCCCGATTAATGTTTCTCCCTCTATCAGGCTCTCCATCCCCCAGACATCACACAGGCACTTCCCTTCTCTAGCACGGCGTCTGGGAAGGATCTTTGCCCATGCCTACTTTCACCATCGCGAAGCTTTCGAACAAGCAGAAGCAGAATCGTCGCTTTACGCCCGCTTCCTCAAACTCACTAACCATTTTGATTTGGTTCCTGCAGAGTTCCTCGTGATCCCTGAAAGCGCTATAAACCATGATGACAAAACTCATTCCGAGGAAGTGGAACCCCCTCGTTTATTTTCTGCCGCAGTTCATCCGACTCCAAACCTTCACCATGACACACTTACGGCAACAACCATTCCGGACATTGATCAAGCTTTGAATGCGCGTTCGAGGGCTGTGGACGCTACCAATCTTTTGGGATCCGATAGCCCTCGCAAACTTGGGCGCAGCCGAACCGATACGATGGTGTTTAGCGATGCCTTTAATGTATCGGAGGAACTCTCAAGGGCGGGCGATGGCCTTGGCTCTGGCTCTTCACCGGTAGCCGACACCCAATCCTTGGTCTCAGAGCAATCTTGGCCCGATATTCACACAAGAACAGAGGATTTGGACGATGAAGACATCGGAGATGCTCGTTCTGACTTGACTCTCACTGGTTCATTATCCCCCCCGGTGGAAACCCTTTCACTCGTTTCGCTCGAGGATACCCCGGCTGCGCCCCCGCCGAATGAGATTGCCGTCCATGATACGACATCGGAGGCATCGCCATCAGGTCCAGTTCCCGACCCTACTGTGGCTGTCGAAACGAGTGCGGAAATGCCCGCTCAAGCTATAAATGTACCCAAGGAAGGCACACCCGCCGATGAAGCCTCCACCTCTGAGGTCGTAGAACCCCCACAAGAAACAGACCCCACCGCCCCGGAAGTTTTGACTGAACCGGCACAAACGTTACCTGGATCAGAAGAGAGCGTCGCAGAAGCTGCCAGCGAAAGTAACGAACCCATCCCCTTGCGCAGCAGCATAGAAGAGCTAAAGGGTCCAGAACCTTATGTGGAGTCCGACTTGCCCCCTCAGTCTGAGCCTTCATCGCTTGAATCAAATCAGCCACCGCCATCAGAACCGATTCCACCGGAGAGTGAGAGCGATATCACCGACGAAGTTGGCGGACACGACGGGGATAAAGTAAAGGAGAGTGGGGAAGAAGCAGTCGTTGGCGAATAAAAAGTCGGTCCAGGCACAACGGTACCGTTTCATCGAGCTACGCAGTGCACTCGCCATGGCTACCGTCCCATGACTATGTCCGCAACGCTTCCTGCACTGCCATTTTGCGATATTACGCCCTATTTGTATGATATTCATTCGTTTTCCGACCTTGGTGCCGGGAACCATGTTCTCTGTAATGATCTCATGTTAACATTGTGACTAGCTTGTAGCGTTTGGAATGCGCCCCTGGAACAAGTACTTTAGCAAATGCTGTCTTATCTTGAATCTCGATCCTCGAATGAACCGCTCCCGAGCACCGACTCCGAGTGGTATGCACTTTGCCTGCATATAAACGCCAAGAGGCTTTCCTGTATGCTTCGTGCACAATCTGTCCTACGTGCTTATCGTCCGGCGCTATCCATTTACCCCTTGCATTGCGGATCACAGAATATTATAGGTATGTACACGATAGGCTCGTACGCGAATACTAGTATGCGTACGACCCTGGCGCCTAGTGGCGCATGTATATGCATGCATAACATGTGGGATTCATATCGTACCCCGCATCCTTGTCGACGGATAGATCGAGCAACCAGTCTACGCGTACGATACCCCGCGTTCCACGGGAACTTGGATACTTGGTAGGTGACGCAGAGACATCTGGGAACATGACAATGTTCTGAAAACCACTCATGAACCACTCCCGGGCCATTGTAACACAGCTCGGCTTCTAAGGGGGACTAAGGGTAAAACAGTGCTACCATACTAGTATGATCCTAACAGATCGTCATGATGGCGTCTCGCTGTTCTACCCGCTCAAACTGCCGCATCTGGTGTAGAGCAGACCGGTTGGCGGAACCGTGGAGTCTGTATCACATGCATGGTGTTCATGGGTGCAGGTTTCAAAATTCCCTCGACGTCAAGCCAAATGTCCAGAAAACGTCCGGGCGCAAATCTGAAGATGCACCCGTCGAGATCTCAGGCTCGTCCCCCAGTCGGGTCAAAAACACGTGTTCACGTGTCTATCGCATAAATTGCCTCCGCGCTGTCCCTCAGCCGGAAGCACTCGCCACACGCAAGCGGGCTCCTTTTTGCGGTCAGCATAAGATGACATCGGTGTTGGTCATCGTACACGTCGAGGGTATAGCTCGCCTTTCGTTGGGTTTTAAATGCGGTCAATCCCCATCGAAGGAAGGTACCCGCAACGTCGTCTTCTGAGCGCACTTGCCTCTTGAGTTCATTTCTATTTCGGGCGTTCAACGTATTCGATAGGCTCAAGGCCTGGCCTTGGTTCATAGTCTTTAACGTTCCACAACCTCATGCTACCCCCACCCAACCCCCACCCCTTCTCTCTTGAATGAATTTTCAACGAGCATCATCGGGGGACATTAAGCTGACATGATTAGATCAGAGGAAAGAAATACACTGATAAGAAAACCCACACCGCCAAACAAAAAATGGAGTGAATAACCCCCTCAGATGAGGAACATGTGAGGGAAGAACGAATGCCAATGGCGTTCCCAGAAATTCCATACTGAGGCACCGTGTCACCAGGCTGGTCATTAAAAAAAAAGGTTCTTGAGTTCCTCCACCGACTAGGGTGTAAAACTACCTACACGTTTTTTGGTTAACTTTCTAGCTGACAACCTCTGGTAGACCCCAAATTGAAACAGGACAATCAAGTACTAATCCCGGTATAGCCCAAGCCAGCGTCTTTCATCAAGCTTTCAATCAGCTTCATCCCTTCCAACACCCGTTCCTCGTCGAGACGTTTTCCAACCACTTGAACGCCCACAGGAAGACCCTGCATCGCAGTCGCATCATACATCCGGTAATTTTCGCGTTCGATCGCATTACGGGCTCGGAATGAGCGCGAAACAACGTCGGTACTCTTGACATGGGTAATCGGCAGCACCCCTGCACTGTAATCGAGCTACTGAGGGGGTCAGAAAAAATTTTACTTTCCAAATGACGGTTGGTCACCCACCAGGTTGAATAAAAAGGTATAACCACACGCTTTCCAGCCATATCGCATGCCCCCATGCGGCACGGCCGGCAATGCATTTGGCACTGTGAGGATAAAATCAACACCCTGGTCTCCCGGTCCACCCTCTACCTCGGTGTCACGCCAGATGTTGAACCACCGCGCGCGGTATGCCTCGCGTTTCGCAATGAGTGCATAATACCCCGGAACGCTCTTTTCGTAAAAGTCGTCCACCAGACCGGCATAGATTGGGTCGCGGCGAATGTATCTCAGATACCATGCGTAGATCTTCATGACGAAACGCGGTAGTCTGAGTGCGCGAAACGCTGGAATCATCCCGGCATCGTTCGTCTCAAATGCTCGAAATGGTTTCGCTGCAACCTTGCCACCATCAGCAAACAGAAGCTGAGACGCAATTTGAAGCCCTTCATATGGGCTAGGTGGGTTCCTGGCACGATGTTAGACTGGTAGACACGTGCATACGAAGCTCTTACAGTGTAACTAGTTCGTGACCGTTCTTCTGTAGCACATCGGTTACCGAATTGAGTGCCCTTAGACATGCGGGGGAGGGAGTAACAACGCCTGAAGTCCTGCTTGAGTCTCCGAGCTTTAGACAGGAATAAAGTCATACCATCGTCCCACAATACACCCCACCGAATGGGCCTGTCGATGGGAAGTTTCACCTCCCTCCATGGAATGTGGAGAACCTGCGAAATGACGTTCGTTGACCTGACGGGAAATGGTAATAGAAAATGCTCACGGAATGGTCATAATCCCATGGTTTCATCTGAAACACTGCCCGCCAAAATGTCTCGAGATCTTCAAGAGTCTTCGCCATGGGACTGTGCGTACCGGGCACGCCTTCCTGCCCAGGAAGACTCGTGACGCTGCCCGTCCTTATAAACCTATGCATACTCGACTTGATCGTATACGTCCCCGAATAATGCGACGGCGCTCGAACGCTACCAGCCACATCCGTGCCCACACCAATCCTCGACCCTCCCAAAGCAAGAAGCGCACTTTCGCCGCCCGAGGACCCACCTGGACTATACCCCTTCTTGTGCGGGTTCTCCGTCACACCAAACACGTCGTTCGCAGCCTCAAACGAGAGCATCGTGATGGGGACATTCGTCTTGACAAACGGGATCGCGCCGGCATCTCGCAACAGCTTCACAAGCGCACCGTCGTATGACATGGGTTTACCCGTCAACGCGGAGTACCCCATGCACGCGTCGTATCCCTTGACGGCGATCATGTCCTTGAGGGAAACGGGGACACCCGCGAGTGGACCGGAGCGAGCGACGCTGCGAGCCCATCCCTCCGCAGAGTCGATCATGATCTCGCTGAGACAGTTGGTTTGGGCGTGTGCTTGTAACGCGCGTTTGGCGTACGTGGTGAGGACATCGGATGGGTTGAGGGTCCCGGATTGAACGCCGGATACGATGGCGGAGATGGGAAGGGAGAGGGTGTCTTTGTCTTGGGGCGTCAAGGGTTGGTGGTACACTGGTGAAAGGGATGCGATTCTCTCTGCGCGCTCGTGCTGTTTGTCATTGCTGGCCGGATTGAGACACTACATTGCGGTGAATGCGTAGTAACGTGGCTTACCAAGCTCGTCTGTGTGTCAAATACGAAAACAGCATGGTCTCACTCTGGTGGAGGAAAAGAGAAGGGAGGAATTTTTTTACAACAAGATAAGCATCAACTACCTGGACTTCGATTCAGGCCGCACTATCTGGATGTTGTATAAATGGGGACAACGGGCGGAGCGCCAGCCATGATGATCATGCGATTAGTCGTGACGATAACATGTCTCTGGTAGTATATCGGATAGTACACCCGCCTGTCAAGTGTTTAACGCTTGGATCGCGGGAGAGCGGGGTTCGACTCCCCGCCAGAGAGACATTTTTTCTCCTTGTTATGCACGCACATCACAACGCTTCGGCTCATGAATGTATTCCGCTGCAGTGTCCGTGTAAACCGAAGCCTAGGCCCTTCCGCCCGCGCTTACCAAGGTATCCTCCAACACATTCCTCACGCCAGTTGTCCACACTCCCAACTCCTTCTCCAATGCCACAACATTCTCCCTAACCTCCCGACCCACCTCACCACCCTCGTTCTCCCGCCCAAACCCCTTCAATAACTCCATTCTCGCCCTCAACAACGTTTCGTAAGCCAATTTTAGCCTCGCCGGACCACTGGGCGGAAAAGACGTCCGAATCGCTGAGGACGGCGAGGGCTCGTCGACAGCGAGCAATTTTCCTAGCTCTGCGAGTGCAATTCCTCGTACGGGATGTCCTTCCTCGAGCACGACAGACACTCCCGCAACGTGCTTTGCAGCCGTCCGTACACACTCGTCCAAGCGCTCCTGTGTAATCCCTTCGGAGAACGAGGAGACGAACAACGTTTGATGAAGTTTTAATAACGCGAGAAGGGGATGACACGAAGGTGGTAATCCCACCGAATTGAGAAGTGGGATCATGTGAGTGGTTAATTGCGTTGCCTTGTCGACATCTACGCCGCGCATTACACACGGAGGAAACAAAAAAAAATCATAAACTGAAGCGGCGTACCACTGGATTGGAGACGCGTTGCTTTATCGAGCGCCTCTTGTCCGATGCGAACTGCGTCGATAACAGCGTGAGGATCGAGGATTGTAGCTTTACACGCTGAACATTGAGAAATTGGGTTGTCTGTTCGGTCCGAGTCAGGAGCTGCTTCGTTACTGAAACTGGACACGTGCCCTCATTCGGCAGAGAACAACTCCCACCACAGGACTTGGAACACAAAATGGTTTCCCGTGGGTCAATGACTGTGGCGGGCCTATTACATAGTGGGCATTGACAAATAAAGTTGTAGGTCTCGGTGAGCACTTTTTGTCTTTGCACCTTTGGAAGGGTCGTGTCGACATAGGCCATCAACACCTGGAACAAGAAGGAAATTTGAATACTCGTTGAAAATTTGGACGTGGGGTGCAATATACCTCTTCCCCAACTTCGATATCGTGCAAACTGATTATATTCATGATCGGTTCCTTCGCTTTCGTCTTACCGCTACGGGGAAATACAACCACCGCATTTGGAATGCACGAATGATTTGTGAGCGCGACAAGCGGTGACACAGTGGCACCAATGGGCGTAAGTGAGGGCAATGTTAGGGCGAACGTGTTCGTGATGAACTGCGACACAGACCGAATGAGTAAGGGAAAAATACCAGACCTAGTCAACCTCACCCTCGATATCATGTTAACAAGGTCGCTCACGGACACGATGCCATATTCTTCGAGGTCAGAAGGCGCTGTCAGGCCAAGATATCTGACCACTGAGTGCGCTAGGTGAGTGTGAGCCTCGACGGAGGCAGAGTTCTGCGGGGATACTTTGTCTGGAAGGGCAATCAGGTCAATAACAACACAAAAATGCAACGCGTAGGGCAGCACGCGCACGGGATTGCATTTCTTGTAATTCTCTAGACTGAAGAAAAAAGACAAACGAGTGATTGAATGCCCAAAGATCATGAATACAAAGTGACCAACCCATATGCTACTCAAAGCCTTTGATTTCATTCGCCACAAGATACGACCCAAACACCGAACTGCGTCGTTAGGAATACCTAATGCAGCCGATGGTGCCATCTTGGCCCATCGTTGTAGCGCACCACACTCGGGTTTGTGCATCTTCCAATCTGCTTTTTGACAATTCTGTTCATGGTGAACAACTTGCCTTGGTGAGTGCATGATCACTCACGGCGTTACAATACCTCAGCGTTCCACATCCGGAACATCGCATAAAGGGAGACGTCGCAGCGGCATTCGCGCACGACGAACAATGTGAATCCAGGAATTGATTCGAGAGGACGAATACGTGGGGTTCGATAGACAGGAGAATAGACCCTTGAAGTTGCATGAGTCAATTCCCTGGTGAAAGCAAATAAGAATCAGAATACCAGAATTGAATTTTTGCCGCGTCCATAAGCCTCTCCCCGAATGATCTGTTTTCCTGATTTCGAGCCAAGGAGGGAGCTGAATATAAAGACCCTCGGTGTTCACTGCTACGTCATTTGAAGCATTGGGTGAAGGATGTGTAGGAACCGGTGCGCTAGGATCACTCGACACAGATACATACGATGTGGAGCCTTTGGATTGCCTCTTGGACTTTAGATCGGTGAACGACATGTTGGTGTCAGGGTACTAGTCACTCCTTACAGTTGTTTGTCATTGTTGACATAGTCGAAGCTCGCTCGATCATCGATCGTCTTTCAAAATTTCAACTTCAATGGCTATACGAGTCCCGACTTTGTTAACCTTGCGAAACTAGAAATTTCACACCAGAATACTGGTTTCCTTTGCAGAGGCATCTCTAGGCTCGACCAGTAGTGGCTGCCCGTATACTCTGCGCCTCTAACTTTTTCAAGTGAATCAATGTCCCGTATGAGAGTGCAGGGTGATTCCATAGGACAATTGGCATACCGTAGGGTCCCCATTCGCTTCTGCGACTCCGCTGCCTCCCATTCAACTTGGAAATCACGTTGAACAGTTAGAGAAGCTGGCTGTGGTGCCTTGGCGTAGTCTATATCAACCGACGATGGCAATTCCTCGTTTTCTCTGTCCTCCACGATGTCTTCCGAGATCAAGGTGTGGTTCAGTAAGTATCTCGCCATTGCATGGCCGTATCACATTCGTGCTCACCTCGCTCAGTCACTGGTTGTTCTTCCGGCTTTGGTCTTTCTATCACAGAGTACGCTTTGAAAAGGGGTGATAAAGTCGTCGCGACGCTCCGCAAGCCTGAAGCTCTTTCTCAGTTGGCTGCAAAGCATCCCGAGAAACTTTTAGTCCTCAGGCTCGACGTCACCAAACCCGCTGAAGTGATTGCTGCATTTATTGCAAGCAAAGAAAAATTTGGTCGCGTTGACGTGGTCATGAACAACGCTGGGGTTGCCATCTTAGGAGAAGTGGAGAGCGCGACTGAAAGTGATGCTCGAGGTCTCTTCGATGTGAATTTTTGGGGCGCATCGCATGTGAGC
Organism: Aureoboletus auriporus; assembly: GCA_038089615.1. Classification (NCBI taxonomy): domain Eukaryota; kingdom Fungi; phylum Basidiomycota; class Agaricomycetes; order Boletales; family Boletaceae; genus Aureoboletus; species Aureoboletus auriporus. The sequence continues at coordinate 40,819 of JBBPLF010000117.1, forward strand.
AGGGAGGCAGTCAGGTTCTTCCGCGAAGAGAATAGGCCGATAGGGGGAAGACTACTTCAAATATCATCTTGCACGGGCATCAAACCATGGGCAGGCTTAGCGTATTATTCCGCAAGGTTAGTGATTGCTCAATAATATTCATGAGTACTGATGGGCATTGCAGCAAGCTCGGTATGTCGTCATACACTTGTAAATGATTATGGTTATCAAAAATACTGACTTAGTGATGTGTAGCGCTTGAAGGTTTAAGCGAAGCCTTCGCGGAAGAGCTTCATCCTGACTGGAACATCAAGGTAAATCTTTCCATGCCTTCCTATGAATCTGAATCTCACCAATATTTCATTCTCATGTACCACACATCGTTGTGGCATCTTTCAGATAACCATCCTTCAACCAGGGCCGTTCCGCACGAAGATCGTAGCCAATTTCGTAACCGAACCCGTCCATCCAGCTTACACGGACCCTTCTCTCCCAGGGATGCAACTTCGTGCCACTGCTGCAAATCCTGCCCAAGCGTGGAATGGTGACTCTGATAAATTTGCGGAGGTGGTTTATAGGGTAGCCTGCCTGGAGGATCCTCCTCTGAGGTTCCCAGCTCACCCTGTCGCTTTCGTCGCTCTGAGAGAGAAAGGAAAGGAGTTGCTCGAAGCTGCTGAGTGGGAGTCATGGTCGGCGGACGTGTTACTAAAGGATTGAGTTTTGAAACTCACCGCTGGTAGAGGACCAATCAGGAGTTTGGCTCTGAATGTGTCTTGTCGCATTTTTTGGGTACCACCTTATCATGTAGGTATATCATTCGCAGGTGATGTTACGTACTACTAGTGAGACTCACAAGTTCAGGTTGGACACGTAAGTGCGGTCCGAATGATGTTGATGAAATCGGTGATCAGTTGATCAACTTGATCGATGAACTTACGGGACAATGAGTTTACGTTCTCACACTGTCAGTGGCGGCGGGTCTAAAAAATAGGTCTCTGCTCTTGATCAGCAGTTCGTACTGTGGTTCGTGGTTCAACTCTACCGACATTTACCTCATGATGCCTTTGGCACTCCAATCGGAACCAGGGCTCAAAGGATCACTGTCAGTGGTATGGTGTCGTCTTCCAGTGTGGAGAGTTGGAGTTCTTGTTCTTGTTAGTTAGGTGAGTGAAACAGCTTGCGTAGTTTAGTCCCACGCGTAAATGCTTCCCGACCTCTTCCAGGTGATGGGCCCAGCAAACGGGTTCTACCGAGCACTACGTATATCTCTCTTACTTCACGTTCTGGAAATATGGTGGGGCTTGTTCTCTCCCGCACTCTCTCCAAACACAAAGATACCCACCGTATCGGTATGGCTTCTGTAAACGGCGGAACACGAACGATTTAATTACATTCTGTCCTTCGCGAAGATGTCAAGAAATATGTACTATTATCTTTACAAGGCAAGGCATTGACGGGCTTCGTTGTCATTTGTTGCAGGGTCCAGGGACTGGCTTTATGCTCTTTGGGTGTGCTCTGATTGGACACGAGTCACAATGATTCTTGAAATTATTTTATGGATTTAATGTGCTCTTTGTTCTGATCAAGGTGTCATGTTGGCATCGCTGACAGCCAGCCAGGTTCGCCGCAGCATTTCTCTTCGCATTGGGTTTATTGCTCACTCATAGTGTCAGTTCGAAAAAGTCTTTTTGCAAGTGGTCGTGGACACGAGTCATCTCAATCACGCGACACTACAAAGTTAAAGTTTTGTAGTTGCTGTCTATGTATGTCAACACGCGTTTGTGGCACATCAAACTCTCAAGTGTATACGTCTAGGAAGCTGATCTGCCCAACTTATGGCTTAGTGATCGGCTCGGTCGTCGAAGGGCGATCGTTGTTGGAAGATGCTTCATGGTCACATCAGTGTTATCCTACAAACGACATCCCATAGCGACGCTCGGCTGACGAAGTACTGCGAATGGTTATCACGCAGAATGTTCGCCTGCTGCCAAGACAGGCAGCTTGATTATGATCGAAGGGAGTCTGATCACGTTTGGTATCATGATGTCGTGGGTACTTGGATGAGTCGTCGACTACAGTTATGTGAGCCATGGTCACTGGGTTGACTTTGCTTTGTACGTCCCATTTTTCTCCAAAAGTATGATCTAGTATTTATGGTTCATAGGTGGTCTCAATGGCGTGACTAGTCGTTATCCGAGTTCGACGCGGCAACGGCGGTTCGTCAAACATGGACGCAACCCCGAAGCAGCTCCTGTCATTTCCGCTTTGGATGATAAACCGTTTAGACCCCAAGGTGCAAAGGACGCATGACATTGGTGACGGTGTAGAAATAGAACAAGGGTCTCGAGGTCGTTGTGCTAACAAGAGCTCGCGCTCGCCACTCAGGGAGCTTCAAGTTCTCACCGGTGGCCGTACCAAGAACTTTTGACTAGGCGTCAACGTTCAATGCTTCCAGCAGACTATGGTAATCAACTGGATCATCTAGTAAGTGAACAATCTTTACTCTTCGCTTTTGGCTGATGTCCTGAGCTCCAGCTCCGGATGAAGTGTACCTACCAAGCGATATCCAGAGCCACTTGGAGCGTCCAAAACGCGAGAGAAACGAGCGTGTCAATGAAACAAACAGGTAACACCGACATGGAGGGCCAGTAGGTTAACTTGGCGAACCAGTGGAAATAGGGCACGTCCAGGCCAAAGGAAGAGGTCGAAATCACGTAACTTTCGTTGTCCTGCATAGCCCAATTGACCGTGTTTACTTTCAAGGTTGACCGATGCCGGGCCGCAGAAGAGAGCATACACGTCGTGCCTTCCATAGGCTATTTAACTTATTTCTTTTGTCACGGCCGTTGCCACTTAGAACGTATAGAAAGGTCGAACGCTCTGAACAACACTCCAGGACATTCACCAGAAAAGCCTCGTTGTTCTCACATCCAGTAACTGTGTTCTTATCCAACCATGCGTTTTGTCAACTCTCTCGCTGTATTTGCCTTCTTCAGCATTGCTATGGCGGTGGTCGCACGAGACCTCGGTAGTAGGGGCACCGACTCAGGCCCCTCCACCGATTTTTGTGACTTCGAGGTTGAATGCTGTTTTCCGGACTGTTGATGATGGTATATCAATGCCCGATACTCTTGAAATAATATAGTTGTCGTGGTATGCGTTTTTCTTGTGAAACCTATAGGGTCGCAACTAATTCCTTCTCGTGTCTTCAGTTGACCATCCTTTCCTGCACGCGTTGTCGCTGCAGGCGCTTCCAGATGTCTCCCCCAATGCCATGATGACCGCCTTCCACTCTACTGCCCATCAAAAGCTCACAATCAACGACGCTAGCTCTACTTTCGTGTCTGCCTTTCTAGGTCTCCAGACCGGCGCCCCAGGGGAGAAGGTCGATCGCTATCTAGATAACGCATGGGGAGAAGGCCCGGATTTGACCCTTCGTATCATCTGGAGTACAAGGAGTATTCATGATGGCAAGGCGGAGAAAGAGGTCTTCTATAGGTGTGTTTCTGATTTCTCGTTGTTATGTACTCATCCAGTCAGACTAGGGCATTTGGATGGCTCTTTGAGAATCATCCCCAGACGGCGATCTTGAACCTCCATTGTTTGGTAAATCCGATGTGTCTTAGATCTGTCAAGAAAACGGTGAACGGTGAAGAGAACAAGAAAAAGAAGGGTGCATCACATGGGTACTGGAAAGATTTACTGAACACACACGCCCTGGTTACTGTCGACGAACTAAAACCCCTCGATCCGCGTTCCAATTTCCTGCACAATTATTGTGATGGGAAATCTTGGCCTGCTTTCAAGAACAATGAGGAGCAAGAGGAATGGTTGCGTGCGCAACACATTGAACGATCTCACCATGTGCGTGATCGTCTCAGACGGAAGCTACTTGGCCCACAAGCATTACCGTGCACTCTATTGCACAGCTGTTTGCGGGTCAAATAGCAAACGAATCCAATATCATGTCCAAGATTGCCACCCTGCCTGCTAATGCAATGAAGGAGGACTGACTGACACCATGCATGCCCTCACCCTCATTATCAAGTGGGCTCCGACCCTGGGGGGTTCCCATGACCGTGTCACGAACATCACATCCGCCATTTTTTTTTGAATCTAATTATTGTCCTATTGGTGTGCCTTACCCTATGTAGTCTACAGTACAAAGATCGACTGGCTTACATGTTGAGGACGATGTGTAAGATGAATAGCCATGGCGTTTACAGTATTTCCGATCCTGTCTTGATAGATCAGAGGATGATACTGCACTGGGAATATGAGCCAAGACTAACACACGGGCATTCCCGCGAGGCTCGATGGTCCAAGTGGTAGAGCTGCCATCTGGAACACACACTAATTCGTTTCCATCTCCAGTACTCAACGGTGCGTCCAAGGTGCCGGAACTACAATTCTGTAGGCTCCATCTTCAACGTGAGAAATGGACCACTGTATGATTCGGCCCGGGTAGCTGTAGTACAAAACACGCCAACACAGCTAAGAGTCAAAGACGAACCTCTTGAGAATCATTGAATAGATTCAATTGTTGCACCCCAACTATGCCGGCTGGGTCTTCCGGGCACGCGAGATATACATTACCAATTATACTCTTGATGCGGTAAGTACCGTCTGAAGTGTGTTCACCTCCCTGAATGGTTGTTCCTGTCAATTCATCTATTTTTCATCGACGTTCAGTGGGACGTGAATCATATTTCCATTAAAGAACGCACCAAAACGCAACTCGAGTGTACGAAATAGGCCACGCACAGCCTCGAGGGCCCCATTTTGCAGCCTCAGGTTAGGTCTACTCACATTTCGCGGTAGTTGAACAAGATAGGGCATGGGGATGATATTATTGAAATTGCGTATGGTGATTATTCCATCCACGCCACTGGTTGCAAGATAGTTTTTGTCCGACGAAAGCGCGATTGCATGTAGTCGTTGACCATGATGATCGAAGATTGGTCCAAATGCTCACCCGTGGAAGGATCCCATAGTGAGAGGGAACTACCAACGAAGGAAGCGATGAATCTGCCGTTGCTAGGTGCGGCGAGGGATCCTTGGTCAGCATTGTCCTGACGTTGCCCAGGAATTGACCATTGCGAGATGAAGGAGCCAGTGTCGACATTAATGTGCTTGATGGTATTGAGAGACGAAGTAAAGATGCGCTGGGAGTCACTCGACCAGACAATGGTATTTATAACCCGAGTGCTTTGACTGGGACTGTTCTGATCAACTAGCCAGTGCGCGCGTAATAAATTCGGAGGCACTCTTGTTTCCGGGTGGAAGTGGCAATGTGATCCTCGTCTGGTGAAAATTTCACAAAAACGACGCCGTCATCGTGTTGGAGTGGACCGAGAAGTCGTCGGCCAGTCGAGATGTCCCAGATGAATGCTTGCTTATCTTTGGCGCCTGTCGCGAATTTGGTCGAATCAGGAGAGATATCGACCGCCTCCACCTCTAGCATGTTCTCGTGCACCCCGACAACCTTTTGCCAGGTATCTCGGTTCCACACAGTGGCCAACTTGTACTCACCGCTGACCACCCATTTGCGATCACCTGACAGTGCAAGTGCCCGGATACGCTCGGTTCCTTTGACTGCCTCCCCAACCTCTCTGCCATCGATGGACCATTGTCTGATCATTCCATCTTCCCCACCACTCAGAAGGTGCTTTCCATCCTCCAAGAAAAGGAGTGAGCACACACTCTTACCCCCATCTATCTGAATCGTTTTCGCTTCGTCTGAATGACGGTGAGTATCAATAATCTCCCTCTCAATCAGAACTCACTCATCATGATTATTAAGTCAAGCTTCAAGACCAGCACTCGAGAAACAGACTTATGTATGGAAAGCCAGACGGTCGTGCTGATTGCGGACCACACTGTTCGTCCTCCGACACCCGGCACGACGAGTGGTCTTAATGACGACCCTCGACCGCATCGGCCGATGACATCGATGAAGCGTCCACCCACGTGATGTCCCGGCGGCTATCGCTCCAATGCCGCTCGGCACAGTGCGTCACTCGGTTTGCTTTTGGAGCTCCACATGCCGCTCCGCCCTGTGGTGTGCCATTCGGCGCGTTGGCTTTCGCTCTACATGCCGCACGGATAACTGGCACGTCTCACTTCTGCCTGCTTTGTGCGAGACCAGGAAGGCCCCGCCTCCATCTGTATTCGTGTCTGCTCAGCCGGCTGTCGCTCCACATGACGTGGTGCTTCGTGCTCTGAACTGTGTGTTACACTCTGAGGCGGCTCGCCGATGCCGACTTCATTGAGAGTGAATGACGCCAGGCCGGCATAGTGCCCAATGTTGCAGTGAGATCGGTAGTGTTGTGATAAGGCAGACGATGTCGAACTCTGCGGGGTTGTCAGTTAATAGAGTGTGAAAACGCGAATCCATCCTTACAAACGCGGTTACACAGCTTGACACAAAGGAACAAAACGATGATCGATGGCTCAGGGATCCGCAGTTCGGTAAATCGCAGCTACTGCGTCGTGCAGTGTTTTTGCTAGTATTAAAACTCGTTCGAATTGTCGTAAATATCAATGCCAGTGCGCAGCCCCCCGACGAAGTGGCAGTCCAAAGCAGCGCCATCGACACCACCCCGACTCCTTTCATCCACACCACCATCATCATCTCCCATGGAAGCCTTTCGACTGCAGAAAAAGTATCCAGAGGTCACCAAGGATGTCATGTTTGACCTCATCAACCGTTTCAAGTGCGTTCTCGTCTCTGATCTTGGACGATGTACTTACGAGTGCCAGTGCGATCTCGACCGACACGCCTGGTCGTATAGACAAGGGTGCCGTTCTTCACGCCTTGCAGAGCAGCGGCGAGTCCTACGATCAGGCTCGCGAGACGCTCAAGGGCGTATCCGTCGATGCGAGCGGCAAAGTCGAGCTCGAAGACTGGGTCGAGGTATGTCATGTCATGTTTCCTATCCCCTACATGTTTCATCTCCCTCCTAGCTCAACGTCAAGCTAAGATCGCAGACCAAGGCTTCTGTTTTGCCCACCCGGGCTGGCAAAGTCACCGTCAAGGGCTCGAATGCAAACGTAAGCCACACCATCAACGAAGATGAGCGAAAGGAGTTTACGAACCACATCAACGGCGTACGTAGCCCCTCTTCTCTCCCATCTGTCTGCTCAACACGATCAACAGGTCATTGAAAACGATCCCGATGTCGGCACGCGTTTTCCGATCCCAACTGACACGATGCAGCTCTTTGACGAGTGTCGCGATGGCTTGATCCTCTGTAAACTTCTCAACGATTCCGTCCCGGACACGATCGACACTCGTGTTCTCAACACCCCCACCGCGCGTAAACCCCTCAACGCCTTCCAAATCACAGAGAACAACAACATTGTGATCACCTCTGCCAAGGGTATCGGCTGTTCCGTCGTTAACATTGGCTCGTCAGACATCTCCGAGGGCAGAGAACATCTCATCCTCGGACTCATCTGGCAGATCATCCGCAGGGGTTTACTCGCCCAGGTCGACATCAAACTTCATCCTGAACTCTATCGCCTCTGTGAAGAAGGCGAGACTGTCGACGATCTCCTCCGTCTCACCCCCGACCAAATTCTCCTTCGATGGTTCAACTACCATTTGAAGGCTGCAGGCTGGAAGCGAAGGTAATTTTGTCTTACGTGCACCGAACCTGTCTGACGTCATCACCCAGAGTCGGCAACTTTAGCCGGGACGTTTCGGACGGCGAAAACTACACTATTCTCCTCAACCAACTCAAACCCGACGAATGCTCCCGCGCTCCCCTCCAAACCAGAGACCTCCGTCAACGCGCCGAACAAGTCCTCCAAAACGCCGCCAACATCGGCTGTCGCAAATACCTCACCCCATCCTCGCTTGTCGCGGGAAACCCAAGGCTCAACCTCGCGTTTGTCGCCAACCTGTTTAACACCTGGCCGGGACTCGCACCCCTGGACGAACAAGAAGCGAAAGACTATGGCCAGGTGGACGATTTCGACGCCGAAGGCGAACGCGAGGCGCGCGTGTTTACACTTTGGCTCAACTCGCTCGGCGTCGAACCGGGCGTGTTTAACCTGTTTGAGAATCTCAAGGACGGGTTGATCATTCTCCAAGCGTTTGACAAGATTCTTCCTGGATCTGTCGTATGGCGACGCGTGTCCAAGCCAAAGGGGGACGCCGCATCGACCCCCCGCGCCTCCTTGGACGGTCCTCCTGGAGGTGAAGAACAAGAAGAGATCGGGATCACCCCAAACCAAAGTACCCTCTCCCGTTTCAAGCAAGTCGAAAACACAAACTACGCCGTCGACCTCGGTAAACAAAATGGGATGCACCTCGTGGGCATTCAAGGTGCCGATATCGTCGACGGGTCCCGTACGCTCGTGCTTGGGCTCGTGTGGCAGCTGATGCGGATGAATATCACAAAGACGCTCATGGGGCTTTCGGGGTCTGGTCGTCCGATTACTGATCAGGAGATTCTCAAGTGGGCGAATGCAAAGGTGCAGGCGGCGGGCAAGGGTGTGAGACCGATTCGATCGTTCAAGGACCCGGCAATCACCACTGGGTTGTTTGTCCTTGCGCTCTTGGATGCGCTGTGCCCTGGGATCGTCGATCCAGCCCTTGTCATTCCGGTACAGGAAAGTGGGAGTTATGAAGATCGGAGACAGAATGGTACGACTTCTTGTTTTGTGTCGTGAGACTGGAACTCACGTTCTTGACAGCTAAATTGGCAATTTCCATTGCGAGAAAGATGAATGCATTGATTTTCCTCGTTCCAGAAGACATTGTTGACGTTCGACCCCGACTGGTATGTTCGCCCTTTGCAGGCATCCAATCCTGGCTCACTCTTCATAGATTTTGACGTTTATCGGAAGCTTGATGAGCATTGCACATTGATAAGAATAGCCCCAATTGTATATAAGATTTAATTTAAACCGTCCTCCCATACACTCGCTTCTTCCAACCGTTTTCCGAGCGTCCATCTCTTCCAATATGTTGATGGGATCGCTTGCGACAGGGGGCGGCAGGTTCGGAAGACGGTAAACGTCCATCGGCCCATGCCATCGCCGACGACCGTGCCAGTAAGCAAGTGCGCATAGTATTTCGCAAATGAGGGTCTACATGCGCTTGAGCAGGATACGGGCCTGGATACCCCACGACGTACAAAACGATAAACCATGTACAACGACAATGCGATGACGATGGCGACGGGGAGAAGGGCGAGGAGTGCGCAATTGCGCACCCACTACCACAGCAACGGCGGCGGCGGCGCCACGACCCACCCACCACACCACACGACGACTCGGACGACGACGGGGATGAGGGCGAGGGGGCGCAATGGCGCGCTTGCCACCTCAACAGCGACGAGGGCGAGGTGTGCACCACTGCGCACCCGCTACCACAGCGACGACGACAGGGATGAGGGCGAGGACGGTACAATGACCACCTCAACTGCGACGAGGGCAATGGTAAGCACGGTGCAATAACGCACCCATCACACAACGGCGACGACGACGAAGGCGAGGACTGCTCAACAGCACACCCACCACCACAGGGACGAACGATGGCGAGGGCGAGGACGGTTTGATTGCCCACCCACCATGCGAGGAGCACGCAACTGCGCACCCGCTACCATAGCGACGATGACGGGACTGACGGCGAGGACGGCACAATGGTGTGCCTGGTGTAGCTACCTCCTCAAGACCTCAAGAGCGACGAGAGACACTAACTGAACATGAGCCAGTTCAGCACGAATGGCATGAGCGCACAACAATCAATGTACCTGCACAATCCACAGCACCCACCAAGCATCCCAAGCATCCCACGAGACGGTCGAACCCACCGTGTCGTCATGGCAAGCTCAAGATGAGCACTAGAACAGTCAGCAGGAGCACATTGACTAAGTTACCGAGCTGAACTGCCACGTCAAAGCCATATCTGGCCAATCGAAAATGCCACACACTGCATACACAGTGGAGATGCAGGGGGAGCAATCCGAGATCGCGATATGTGAACATGACAGCATAGGAGTCAATCGTGCACAGAATGGATAAATGTGAGCTTTTTATGGTTCAAATGAAACTTAGTACGCTTGTGTCCTGCCCTTTGTATCCGTTTGGCAACGTCGACATCCCCGTCCCCATATTGGGATCGTTGACAGTAGCACCTTTACCTCTTGTCATTTCCCCACTCACCTCACCCCTATTTCCACCACTGTCTCGCACGATCACGATAGTCAACGGGCTGTGGTACCATAAGTACAGGAGTGAGACACACCGAGCCAGTCGCAACGGTACCATGCAGAAACGGTCGCCGTGTTCCATATGTCTGCTTGACACACCACCGAGTCACTGCACGCCTGACGTGCTCACCACACACTGTGCTCCACAGTTCCGAGATACGATGTAGAGAGTGGATGAATGAGGAGTGTCAGGACGAACGACACTGGATGACGAAACACAGCAAGAGCACGCAACTCGCCGACCTATTTGTTCGGCATCACGCAGTCGCTGCAAGACGAGGATGCGCGACATGCCGTGCTTCCGATGAAATAATGGAAAGAAAGGAGGACAGAGCATAAAGCACACGGCGAGGGACGAAATGAAGGCGAACGACTCGGAACAGTTGCATCCGACTTTGATACGGATTCGCTAGCTATAATGCATAAGATTCGTATGTACAGTACTAGTACTGAACTCACTAGTCACAATCCTTGGAGGTTTTGATTAGTAGTAGAGATTCTCGGATTCTTGTTATCATTACAAGCTCATGGCAATTGACTGTCAAAACAGTCCGTCCAGTTCTCCCCATGCAAAAACATCAAGTCAAATCGTAGTATCCTTTCAACACCAATGACCACGGTGGCTGGAGGTAAGCTTCAGGTAGTAGGGTGGTATCCAAAGGACGAGGGCACCAGATGCACTTCATAGCCAGCCATCATCATCGAGTCTCCATGTGCACGCATCGTGGTAAGCATGCTGAGGATTCAAATTCGCACCGTGTTGTCGTCAGATCCGGAGACGACACGCTTTCCGTCAGATGAAAACTTGACTAATATAACCGCACCAGTGTGCCCCTTGAAGGGCCCAGCCACCACAGACCCTGTCTCGATATTCCAAATCCACACTGTTCCGTCTTCAGATCCGGAGACGACACGTTTTCCATCAGGTGAGAACCCGACTGATATGAGCGAATCAGTGTGTTGCTTGAGGGGCCAAACCACGACCGGCCCTGTCTCGACATCCCAAATTCGCACCGTTTTGTCGTAGGACCCAGAAGCGACACGCTTTCCATCAGGTGAAAACCCAAATGAGAAGATGGAAGAATTGTGTCCCGTGAAGGGCCCAACCACGACATATTCTATCCTGGCATCCCAGATTCACACTGTTCCGTCTTCAGATCCGGAGACGACGCGCTTTCCATCAGGTGAAAACTTGACTGATGTCACTCGATTGGCGTGTTGCTTGAAGGACCGAGTTACGACCGACCCTGTCTCGGCATCCCAAACCCGTACTGTTTTGTCGCCAGACCCGGAGACGACACGTTTTCCATCAGGTGAAAACTCGACTGATGTGACTCGATTAGTGTGTCCCTCGAAGGGCTCAGCCACGGCAGACCCTGTCTCTACATCCCAGATCCGCACCGTCTTGTCTTCAGACCCCGAGACGACGCGTTTTCCATCCGGCGAAAATCTCACTGAATAAACCAAAGAAGCGTGCCCTGTCATAACGTTCTGCAATGATGGGGTGAGATCGACACCGCCGTATTTCGTTCGAACTATTCCCCTGAACTTGTGACCGTACATGCGTCGAATAAGCGAATTCTCTGGCCACATGGGGACCGCAGAGATATACAAGTGGGTGTGCTCTGAGAAATAATGCCCGAAAAATAGTCATGAACTTGACGACCTCATGTGCAAGATCGGCCAACTCCTCACTATCCTTTTATTTCACAGTCAATTTATAAAAATCCAATAGAAGAGATTGACGCACCCGACACCACTGCTCGTGTTTCCATAGCCGGTATGGCCATCTGATTTTCACCCACCAGACTGAGTGCCTCCAACCAAAAGAGTAATCGAGAACGCATGAGGGACTTGAGATCAGAGAGGGCGTCAAAATCAGACGGCTTGATGTTCGAGAGATGGAGGTGAGTCGCGAAATGCTGACAAGCGTATGCAAGGGACACTGGAATAATGTTCTGAACACGTTGACACAGATCAAGGACGTCCTTATTTAACAAATAAGTTGTCTCGAGACCACATATGTTGAAGCGCAGCAGCTCTTTCATAAGTTACGGGCAGCGACGAGCGAGAAGCCGACCCGACACACCGATGACTGCCACTGATCACGTGGTCGCATCTTCAGCCGAACAGCCGATTGTCAGAATTGACTTTTCCTTCCGAATGTCCGAGATGCCCGAACCTCATAAATGACTAAACAATGTTCCAGCTGTCACTGTTTTTTGCTTGGTCGTCGTAGATTAATTAATCTGCGCGTAGCGCGAAAGAAAAGTCAGACGGTTCGAGGGTAAATGCGGAGTCCGTGACCGTCCCCCTTTGAAGGTGTGGAAAGTATCTACCAAATAAGGTAAATTCGATAAGTCTTACTACCCCTCCAGATATGGCTGGACTGCCAAAACTTGCCAAAACTCAAGGGGGTTTGTTAACACTGCTGTACTACTACAGTGTTCAGCGCTCAGCGCTCATCGATCTCCTTAGGATTCAGAGACCTGGTTTCTGGTTAGTCCGGTGACCAGCCGTCTAAAAGAGGCCGTTACCGAGCAATTTCGTTTCCTTTTTCGGGTTATTCATCCATCATCTTTTGATCAAGATTCTCGGAGCTCCGGACTTTCTGTATCCCGCTGGTCGACCATCTTGACGCAACAGAAGTTCTGGTTACTTTGAATTACTTCGACGGCGCGTGCTCCCGATCGAAGCGCAGCAATACTTCTTTGTCCCCAGTAACACCCACCCAGCCCCCTCACCACGCCCACACCTCACCTCAACCACTCGCCATGTTCGAAGAAAGCGCACCGCCGTCTCCGAACCAAGCCCTGGTGGCGCTCGTACCCCAAGGCCCCGAATGGCGACCCATCCTACAAGCCTCGAATCAAGTCGTACTGTACAACCCTACCTCGCACGCCCTGTCGATCCATACGTCGCCACATGTCCCCTCGCACCCTCGCCGCCGACCCACCTCACCCTGTCCGTTTTGTCATCGCCCTCTCCCGTCTGGATTCACCGAGGACGGGGAGGACGGAGATGGAGACGGGCACGAGGACAGCTCGCACAGGGCGTCGAACTATTTCCAATTACTGGCGGTTGCAAACGAGAGCTCGAGGCCGTCGAGTCCACCGCCGATCAATAGACCCTCTGCCTTCCCCCGCGAAGCGATGGCCGAGGGGTACTTTAAGGCGTTCTTTCAAGAAGAGTATCGGTTGGGGATGGGAGCGAATGGGAGCGTGTTTTTGTGTCAGGTCTGCATGTGGTTCTTGCGTGTGGTTGGGCTGCGGACGGCTGACTTGTCGTGATAGCACGTGTTGGACGGGAATTTGTTGGGTGGGTCTCTGCGAGATTGTCTTGTGTCTGAGGGTCTCATTTTATCTAGGAAGGTTTGCAGTGAAGAAAATTGCCGTTGGCGAATCGCATGCATATCTTCTTGGTACCTTGCGCGAGGTGCGTTGGATCATCTTCGATGATTCGCATTGAACCTCGGTATGTAGATCCGATTGTTGGAAACCCTACGACACAGAAACATAATTACGTATCATCACGCATGGCTTGAAACTTGTCAATTCTCCGCGTTTGGCCCAAAAGTACCTACGTTACAGTTGAGTTGACGAGCCTTCTCTCTCTAGAGATTGGTCTGACAAGTAATGACAGCGTGCTGATGCAATGGGCAGAAGGGGGGAGGTGCGTTCCACGGCGTTTGATTCATCACGTTATTTAAAATAGCTAGCTTGGATGACTTGATCGATGTTCGGCTTGGACGGCCTACTCGACTACCTCACATGCGGTCAACCCCAGAGTCTCCCGCCGATGTCCAGTCACCTTCAGCGCGTATCCGGGCCTTTCGTGCCATGAAGCGTGCTCCGCCAGAAGAACGGGAGCGTCTTCGTCGAGATATGGTAGAGAGCGTCGCTGGACGGCCGAGCCTAAAGGCTGTCCACCTGTTGGGTGCAGAAGAAGTCAAGAGTCTGTTTTCGGATATAGTTGAAGGACTTGCATTTTTGGTGCGTGCGAACCGCTCGTCGCTGTGCTGGAAGGATGACGTGGTTGTAGCACGACAGGTCGATTGTGCATCTGGACTTGAAACCAGGGAACGTGTTGTTGACATGGGACGAAGGCCAGCTGATGCAAGTGTCCCCCAATGATGACGTTTTCTTTGTAGTGACATCCACATAGACCCCGTGCGATGTTGTCAGATTTTGGTACGTCGCGCGACATGATCCACTCTTCTGGTTCGCGTTCTGGAAACACTGGAACGTGAGTGATTTGCTCATCGTAATGAATACATTTGACGTTGGCTACACTAGACTGGAATATGCATCACCGGAATCATTGCCATCACCTAGGACCGGGCTTCTTCAAGAGGTTGATTCCAAGTCTGACATGTGGTCGTTGGGGATGGTGTTGTACAAGATGCTCTTTTTCCGACTGCCGTATCGATATGCGACGGAAGGTGAGGCGAGCGCAAAGGATGAAGTGGACAAGATGAACAAATTGGAGCAGGAGATATTGACCTATTCTGGGTAAGCGATGCGGTCTTTTTTGGGGGCATGATTGACGATGGGGACAGATTTCGGAGGACGAGCGCGGTGTTGGCGACGTTTGAAAGCCGACATTTACCGGGTGCATTCTTGATCCTGTTGGAAAGCCTTCTAAGCGTGAACCCTTCGGTACGTCCGACGAGCGAGCGGATAGTGGGTGCGATGCGAGAAGGCAGGGTACGTCCATGCGTATGATCTATGACCCGAGACTGGACATTGTTTTAGTTTGATCCAGTGACGTCCGGGGGGTCGTCGGGATCGCTGATTCCAGTGAGACGGACGACGGAAGACCGCCCGAGCAGCCCGCGGGCACTTCCACCCGTGCCCATCGCTGAAGAAGAAAAGAGACCACCACCACCAGTGACGACGAAGTACACGGTGGACAAGGATGCGTTTATACGGAGTGTCAAAGGGTGCATATTGGCAGCCAAGGTATTATTTTTAACGTTGACATCGTTTGGGTACTGATGGCACGCAGGCGGTATCGATTGCGCATTGCTGGGACGAGATGCAGCGACGACCAATTCTAGTGGGTGCGCTGGGACTGGCAGCGCTGGCGGACACAGTGTCGGAGTCGTTTCGTGTTTCAGTAGTGCTTTTGTTAGTTCATGTAGCGACGATGTGGATGGCCTGAGAATCACATGGAACATGCACCTTGACCAATGACTGTCGTTTCAAAGGTCCTCCGTGCCGATCGGGTTCTGCTCGTCGCTGCGCTTGTGCTCGCCGCCCGCCATGCGCTCGGGCCGTCTTCGCTTCCCGCGCGCACTGACGCCCGCCGCTTCCCGCCGACATCGTCGCCGAAGCAGCTCCGCGCATTATTGGGCATTGCCGTACCATCCGTGCGCTCCCGAGAAGCGCTTCTTCTCGGCACGCACTCGTTCTTCCTCGTACTCCGCACCGTTCTCAGCGTTGCCGTTGCCCGGCTCGATGGCCGGATCGTCAGAAACCTCGTCACCGCCAACGGACGCGGCTTTCTCAGGGGTCTCGCACTTTGGTTTGCCCTCGCCGTGCCGAGCATCTTCACCAACTCGATGGTCCGTCCACTGTCGACCTGCTCGCTCACGTGCTCACCATCCAGCAGATCCACTACCTCCAGTCGAAACTCTCCCTCCGCTTTCGCGATCGTCTCACGCGGTACATCCACGAACTCTATCTCTCCTCCTCGCCTTACCTCCGGTATTACCGCGTCCCCCTCCAGGGCGTCGATCAGTACATCACTGCCGATGTCGAGGCGTGGTGCGACAGCGTCGCTGGCATCTAGTACGTCTCCCGATCGCGCGTGCGGATGCTCACCCATATTCGTACAGTGGCAATTTGATGAAACCCACGCTCGATTTGGTGCTCTTTACTTCACAGCTGTCGCGCTCGCTCGGCGTGCGGGGCACGTTGCTCTTGTTTGCAAACTATTACCTGACGATCAAGGTACGTCCCTGTGTCATTTTCGTGGGTTTGTGTGGACTGTCGTGTGCAGATTCTGCAAGCGGTCACGCCTGCGTTTGGCCGTTTGGCGGCTGTCGAGGCGCGTTTGGAGGGCGATTACCGCGCTGGCGTTGGTCGCGTGGGCAGAGAGAGCGAGGAAATTGCGTACGTATCACTTTTTTTGATCCTGGCCGTCTCGTTGATATCACTGCAGCTTTTACAACGGGGGTCCCCTCGAACGTGACATTCTCACGCGCGCTTATCTGCGTCTCATCAAGCATGTCAACTCCATCTACAAGCTCCGCATTGCCTACGAATGGACAGAAGATTTCGTCATCAAGTATCTATGGAGTGCCATGGGGTATGGTCTTATTGCCGTACCGCTCTTGATCACCCGCAAGCGTGGCGAGGGCAACGATCGCGATCGCGCGATTGCGGACCGCACAGAAGGCAAGTTGGCCCTCTCCTGATAGAGACTCTGGCTGACCCATTTGACCTCAGCGTATATATCGAACCGTAGACTCTTGCTTTCACTCGCCGATGCCGGCGGACGACTCATGTATGCATATAAAGATTTGGTCGAGCTTGCTGGTTTGACTGGAAGGTACGTCGTCATCGATCATGGCGTGAATGACAGATCTGAAGCCATCATATAGATTGTATACCCTTTTGTCGACTTTACACAGTCTGCCGGCGCTCCCGTCCCCTCTTCCGGGCGACGGCAACACCTTTGAGTTGCGGGATGTTGATGTGTGCATCCCTTCGCTCGCACTCACGTCCAATGCCAATGGCGAGGCCAAGGAAAAGGTAGACGAGGATGCAGAACCGCTGGATCATCTTTCAGGGTCCGGAACGACCCTCGTCCGCGAGCTCAATCTCGCACTTCACCCTGGCATGCATCTCATGATCACGGGGTCTAACGGCGTCGGCAAAACTGCCATCGCGCGCGTCCTGGCGGGTCTCTGGGCACCCAACGGTCCCACCGCCCGCGTCATCCGTCCCACACCCGATGCAGACGCAATCGGCCATCCAAGACCAGGCGTATTTGTCGTCCCACAGCGCGCATACATGGTGACGGGCTCATTGCTCGAGCAAGTTATTTACCCGCAGACGCCGGGCGAGTTTTACGCGCTGTATCAGGGGAACGCAGAGGTAGGATTGAAGGAATTGGAAGCGATTCTAGAGGCTGCCCATTTGGGCTATCTCGTCGAGCGAGAGGGTGGGTGGGGAACGATCAAGGAGTGGCGGGACGTGTTGAGCGGGGGCGAGAAGCAGCGGGTACGGTGTCTGTCTGATGTACCGCGCGGTTGGTGCTAAGAACATGATTTTTAGATGGCACTTTCGCGCGTGTTTTATCATCGTCCCAAGTTTGCCATTTTGGATGGTGCGTGGCGTCTCGGTGTTATCTCTTGCGTGCTCAACGTGGTGGACAGAATGTACGAGCGCTGTATCGAGCGATGTCGAGGGTCAGATGTACGAGCATGCCAAGTCGCTCGGAATCTCCCTCATTACGATCTCTCTGAGGTACGTCGCAATGCTCTGGTGGGTGTCTTACTGAAGCACATGTAGACCCTCGTTGGCGAAATATCACACTCACTTGCTCACACTCGTCGGCGATGGCACGGGTCGATGGACGTTTACCCCCATCGCCGCCTCGTCTTCCGAACCTGCCTCCATGACGCCACGTCCAATGACCCCCGTCGCTGGCGATCTCATACGCGTACTGGAAGAGATCCGAATGCTCGAGAAACGGCTGGAAGATGCGAGCGTATGGGAGGCAAGAGTAAGAGAGCTGGAAGAGGCGCTTCACGACGGTTCGAATTAGATCTTCTATACAATTGTTATATCCTATTTATCAATGTACAATGCTCATCAAGCTTCTGATAAACTGTGATGTCAAAATCTGTGAAGAGCAAGCAGCAGGGCTGATGCAAATGTACCAGGTGCCAGATTTGAATGTTGACTGTTTTCTGCATGCCAGTGGCTCCCACACCCAAATGACAGCTTTGACAAGTGTCAGATTGACTGAGGCACTGGCTGTTGGCAGGACATCAAAACTCACTGGCAAGAGTCTATTCCATGTCTTGGCTTGCTCATTCATGCGATGGGTGCCCAACAATACCCTTTGGCCTTGACAGGGCATCAACTTGAGTCAGCAATTGTGATTCAAGTTACAAGTACAGTACATGTACATACATATGCATCATTCTCAAGGCACTGAATGAAGGGGCCAGGATATCTAAATTGTTGAAAGGAGGAAGTATCATTCTAGTGGAACTTACCTGCCTGTGAATTCTAACAAGTTAACACATGATGTGTGGGAAATGTTATATTTGACTTGGGTAGAGGTGATTGTAGACCCGGTCAGTTCAAAGTTCTGTCTAGGATGAAAGGTTCATCATAGATAGTTTCAAGGGTTTGAGGGTTTCTTCCAATGATAAGGCGATCATTGGTGGTTTCAAGGGTTTTTGAAGGAGTGTTCACTCAGAGTAGGACAAAGACTTTTAGGTGTTCAAGGGATCTGAAGGATCAGAGATTGATGTACAAGGTATGATGCTATTCCAGGTAGGTCAAGCATAAGATACATTGTTGGCATTGTAGGGTTTATATAGGAAAAAGAAGGGGAAGTTACTAAGCAATGAAATGTGAAGGAACTTTGAAGAACATTTTAGTAATACAAAACGAAATAGATTGAAGGGAAAAATATGATGTCAAGTGGGCTGTACAGCAAGACACATGTCTGATGAAAATGTATAAGAGAGTAATCAGAATGACAAAGGAAAAAAAATAGGAGGCAAATTGTAACAGGAAAGTCCTAATGGACAAACTTTTGCAATGTGTATTTGTCTGCATCAGCTTGGTTTTTTGCTGTTGCCTGCAATTGTTTGCTGTTGCCAACTCAAAAAAACCATGTGGCTTTTCAAACTTAGACCAATGTTGCAAAAGCCCACTACTATGCCCTACTGGTATTCAGATGATGAGGGTGAGGAGTGCATGACTGCACACCTACTGATGAGGATGGTGTCACAGCCCATCCACCACACCATGACAACAACAAGGGCATGGATAGTGCAATAGTACACCCACTACCACAATGACAATGACAAATGGCAAAGATATGTCACACCTCACCTATCATGCAATGACAGCATGGATAGTGTAATAGTACACCCACCACCACAACAATGATGATGAATGGCAAGAACATGCCACACCTCACCTACCATGTGACGACAGCATGAATAGTGCAATAGTGCACCCAGGATGACAAGTATTTGATTTGTTATCTTTGATTCTATAAATATGATTCTAGACAATGTTATGAGTGAACTACGACTGCTGACATATTAATTTGTGTTATAGAGTCTAGACTGCTTCTTACATATGTAAGCAGGAATTCATTCTAACATTGTAATCCCTGCATTTGGCCATGGCCACTACCAAATATGGTAATTAGCCATACCCTCTGTGGTATCTTCCTTATCAGGAAGGTGACTTCATTAGTCATTTGGCCAATTCCATATAAGGGGATTTTACACTATTCATTATGACTCATTCCATTCTTATGATGTCATAGATAAAAGTGACTTACACTATTGGATATTTTTATAGATTCCATAGCTCTCTTTATGCTATTGGTGGATATTCATATATCACATAGCTTATTTTGGATATACAGCCACTGCTGTAGATGTATATAAGGTTGGTCCTTTTGGCCATCCTTTCCTTTTTTCTTTAGAGTTTTATACAGTGATTTTTGTCACTGAGCCACCTCATCTTTGAGCTGTTCCACTACATCACTCGACTACTATCCTTGACTCTCTGGTCGAAGGCTCTATGTCTTGATTATTGCCTACCAGTTTTTCCATCTATGTATGTGTGTGTAGGATTCCCACATGTCCTTCCTGTGACTTCGAGTTTAATCCCAAAAGGATGGTGCCACAGCCCACCCACCACACCATGATGACAACAAGGGTGTGAATAGTACAACAGCACACCCACCATCACAATGACAATAATGAATGGCAAGGATGTGCCACACCTCACCTACCATGTGATGATGGTGCAGATAGTGCAACTGCACATCCAGGACAATAAGAATAAGGATGATAATGAGGTTGGTGTCACAGCCCACCCACCACATCATCATAACAATGAGGGCATGAATAGCACAACAGTGCATCCACCATCACAATGACAATGATGAATGGTGAGAACATTGTTATGATTCACCCCTATTGTTTTTCCTCTTGTTATTCTAATTACTTTTCTATGTGTTCCTATTGGACATCTTGTCATTCTGATCACCTTTCTATGCATTCCTATTGGACACATGTCATGCTGTACAGCCCATTTGACATCATCCTTTCCTCTTCCATCCTGCTTACTGTGTATTACTAATGACTCCTTGGAGTTCTTTTGTATTCTTTTGCTTAGTAATTCTCTTTCCCTCTTCATATATAAATCCTATGATACCACTGATGTACCTTATACTTGACCTACCTAGAATAGTATCATACCTTGCATCGTCCACTGATCCCTCAAATCCCTTGTCCTTCCTATAGTCCTCACTGTTGAAAGGAGGAAGGGTGTAAGCCCTAGGACTGAAACATATCTAACAGCTTGAGTGGAACTTAGTGTTAACGCTGGGCGTCGGAACATAGCACAGCGAACACTCGAAGTAGTTTGGAGACTTGTCGTGGGCGAAGCAAGGAAGATAAGAGTTCTCACTACCCAATGCGCACACTTGGGACTTGTGGATGTGCTAAGTAACAACGCTGGATTGCGTAGAACTAGCTGGGGAAATACAGGTGGAGTCAAGTAACTACTTATATGATGTATGATACTGTGCAATCCGGTGTGCGCAGTAAGGGCTATGAGACTGCGCACTGCATAAGGCGATGTGCGCAGTAGAAGCTACATGTATGTATCAATGGGTAGAGGAACACGAGTCACCATATAAGGAGAATGGTGATGAGGAGAGGTTTGGTCCATTATGTAAGAAAAGACTAAGCATGACTCACAAGTGTGCATCAGGCGTTCATAAGGTTATATACGAAAAAGGTAAAGCGTGACTCAACAAGTGTTCGTCAAGCGTTCATAAGGAAGAAGGGAGAAAGGAACTTAATGAGGAGAAGAATATAGGTGTCTGGCAAAGACACGAGGAGAGACAATGAGTCCATAGACATAAGGAAAAGAGGGGTTATAAGGGAAAATCATAACATTACCCCCTTCGTAGTGTTGAAGCACCTGCTCAACGATCAGGTCCCTCGGGATCTCCCTCATTGACCTCATAGTTGGTGAGGTCGAGATCGCCATCGAGAAAGCCGTCGTCTCGGTCGAGCCCATTGTAAACTGGGCAATTGGCACAAATGTGCCCATACTCGTCGCATTCTCCACACTGCCTTTGTGGGCATCTCACCTGAATGTGTCCTGGGGCGTGTTTATGGCACCAGGGGGAGGTGTACTTCCCACAAAAGACACGGAGGTGGTCGGGTTTTCCGCATTGGTGGCAGCGGAGTCGTTTTTTGAGGAGATGGGTTGGAATATGGGATATGTCGACATCGATGGGGTCTTTAGAGGTGCCTGCTCCATCCAGGGAGATGGACCTGGCCGGTCGAAAGGAATGGAGTAGGGGGCGAAGGGTGTTGTCCAGTGTATTCATGGTTGCCTGGGCAAGTTTTGGTGGTAGCAGGCTCTCATGGCGAGTAAGAGCTCCTCATTGCATGTTCTCAGGGGCAGGAGTGGGCGAACGGGTAGTGACTGGAGACTCTTCCGAAACGACTGAGGGAGTGGGGGCATGAGTGTCGATCTTAGGGGATTCTGGAATGGAGATTGGAGCGGGAAAGTACATCCTTTCGGGGGAGCGAGGAGGTGGGATTTGGAGGACCGGTGAGGGAGATCTTTCCACGGTTACAGGTGTGTCTAGATGGGGATCGAAGGGTATGGCACAAGGGGTATCCCCTACATAGACCCTGTATTCATGGGCGCTCATGATTTTGAAGAAGGGCTCTACGATGGGTCGGAGCAGGTTTTCGTCGATGCGGTCCACTAAGTGTCCAAAACCTTCTTCATAGAGGAGGTCAAGGGTGAGGGAGCATGCTTCGTTCACCCCAGTTTGCATGGTGGATACGAAGTGTTCAGGGGAATCATGAGGGACGAGTTGTTGGGCTGTGAGACGGACGATCTGGTATGTGCGGAAAAGGGAGCATAAGTCTTTGGTTTTCTTATCATAGTTGTAGCACAGGTCTAGTTCCATGCGCAGTGTGAGAGCAGGGGTGGTCAAGACAGAGGCAAAGAGGATCCTCCTCAAACGAGGGGGGAGACGATTGGAGCAGATGTAGTAGGGGTAGGGTAGTTCCAGATGGGTTTTTTGTGCCATGAGGGATTCGTAGGTTCCCCTGGCCATGATGCAGTTGCAGTGGGTATTCGAAGAGGAGGAATGTTGGGTCATGATTCGTAGTGCCAGGGGCAGCCACTGTATAGTCTGTTGCAGAAGTATTGGTGTTCAAAGGGATGAGATGGAGGAAGGTCGTTTTGGTAGAGGAAGAAGAACTTGTAGAAGGGGAGGCCTGGTTGGAATTCGAAGTTTCTCTTCCTGAGCATTTACTGGGTGAAGTCCTTAGGTCGAGCGGACTTATATTCATCCAGGAGTGTTTGTGCATGTTGGAGGTTTCCCTCCGGTTCCCAAGTGTTCTCTGCTGCAGAGTATCCTTTCCAGGATACTAGGTACTGCCTTCTTCCTCGTGTTCCTCGGTGTGAGAGGATGGAATCAATTTCGTATTCCTCTTCTCCGCCGATCAGTTCGGGCAGTGGATCTGAGAAGTTGGGGCCGTGCTCCGCAGTCTCTCGATAAGGGGATAGAAGGGAGGCATGGAAGACATCGTGTATTTTCCAAGTGGGCGGTAGTTTGAGGCAGTACGACACAGGAGAGATAACCTGTGTGATTTCAAATGGTCCTTCCCGTTTAGGGGACAATTTCTTTGATAGGTATCGCAGCCGAAGGTTTCTTTCTTCTAGCCAGACTTT